>APFE031422939.1:50189-114276 GCA_000404065.3 Pinus taeda
ATCATATTTACATTCCAGATCTATTTTTTTTTTCAAATATTTATTTATTTTAATTTCAAATCAATGAAATATATGAGTCTAAACCAAATTTAGTCTAAACCAAATTTAATAAAACATATGAGTCTAAACTAAAAAAGGACAAAAATTAGAATAGATTTTATCATATTTACCTTATTTAATAAGACATATGAGTCTAAACTAAAAAAATGGAAACAAAAATTAGAATAGATTTTTTATTAGAATAGTTTTTTTTAAAAACAAAAATTGGAATAGATTTTTTATTAGAATAGTTTTTTTTTTTTTTTTTTATTCTTTATTTAATTTTCAAATTTAATAAAATAGTGAATCTAAACTTAAAAAATGAAACAAAATGAAATATATAAGTCTAAACTAAAAGTAACAAAATGAAATATATAAGTCTAAACTAAAATAATTGGAAACAATATGTGAACACCCAATGCATAACATATTGTCCGAAGCATCCAAGTACGAACGACTGGAAATCCGTCGTGTAAAATGGCTCTTTCCTTCGAGCCTCATAACCCATTTGCTCCATTATTTTAAGATTTGATAGATTTCATCGGAGTCTTTATAATGGCTAATAACCCATTCGCCCGATTATTTTAAGATTTCATAATATTTACTATTTCTAATAGACATAAACTATGGGTTTTATTGTGCTTTTTCTATAGCATGCCTGCCTGCTGATGGACCTATTTTAATCCTTTATTGCGGCAACCCTGCTAATCTTGGTCCAGTGAACCATATTAATGAATATTGAGAAATTGTTGGAGTATTGAGTTACGTTAAGTTGGGGTGGTGTTGTAATGGATATTGAGAGATTGTTGGAGCGTTGAGTTAGGTAAAGATCTAACGCAACTAAGAAATTTTAATGAATATTGAGAGAAATTTTAATGAATATTGAGAGATTGTTGGAGTGTTGAGTTAGGTAACTTGGGATGTTGAGAGATGGATAAACGAAACAATCCGTTTTGTAACGGTTCAGTGAACCATATATTTGAGCCTTTACATTAAAGAATGATTTTATGCGACTGACAAGAAATTTTAATGGATATTGAGAGATTGTTGGAGCGTTGAGTTAGGTAAGGATGTAATGTAACTCAAAAGAAATTTTAATGAATATTGAGATATTGTTGGAGCGTTGAGTTAAGGTAAAGTAAAGTTGGGGTGTTGAGAGATGGATAAACGAAACAATTCTTATTGTAACGACCGCGTTATAGGAAATAGCAATAATGATTTTTCAATTTAGAAAACCGATTATTCCTTTCGTAGTCCAGGATTTATATAATATTTGAATGCGAGATATCTACGGCAATTTATATAACATTACAATACGAGATATTCAATGGAAAATCCAATCACCCTTAAAACAAGCCATGGAAAATCCAATCTACGATTTATATAATATTTGAATGCGAGATATCTACGGCAATTTATATAACATTACAATACGAAATATTCAATGGAAAATCCAATCACCCCTAAAACAAGCAATGGAAAATCCAATCACCCCTAAAACAAACGGGGTTTGATAATAGAATTGATTGCATATGTCCCATTTGATTTAAAATTAATTACTGTCCCTTTCGAATCGCATCGCATGGTACAATAATAATCTAGCCTATCAGTTGGGAATGTTTTTAAATTTTAATATAAGGCATATCAAATAGATATTGAATTTTGAAATAAGTGTGTATATGCCCTAAAGAGATGTTTTGTTTTATGGTAAATCTTGAAGTGTATCCCTTACAAATTCATGAAGTGTTTATATTTCTTAAATATAAATCTGGAAGTGTATTTCTTTAAAAATCCTGAAATGTGTATATACCTTAAAAATAGGTGTTTTGTTTTTACCGTAAATCTTGAATTGTATCCTTTACAAATTCCTGAAGTGTGTATATACACTGAAAAAATAAATAGGTGTTTTGTTTTTACCGTAAATCTTGAATGGTATCCTTTACAAATTCCTGAAGTGTGTATATACACTGAAAAGATAAGTATTTTGTTTTTACCATAAATTTTGAAGTGTATCCCTTACAAATTCCAGAAGTGTGTACTTACAATTTCTTTTTAAGTCCAGAAGTGTGTACTTACAATTTCTTTTTAAGTGTATCTCTTAAAAAGAATAGGTGTTTTGTTCTTACCATTAATCTTGAAGTGTATCCCTTACAAATTCTTGAAGTGTATACTTACAAATTCTTCAAGTGTGTATATGCTTGTGTATATGTGTGTATATGCTAAAAATAGGTGTTTATTATATCCCCTGGGGATGTCCATATTAGGCCACTTCCATATATCCCTTGCAAATTCCTAAAGTGTATCCTTGGTAGGGATGTCCATATTAGACCACTTCCATATATCCCTTACAAATTCCTAAAGTGTATTCCTTACAAAAATAGGGTAGGGATAGGGATGCCCCTTACAAATTCCTAAAGTGTATTCCTTACAAAAATAGGGTAGGGATAGGGATGTCCATATTAGACCACTTCCATATATCCCTTACCCTTACAAAAATAGGGTAGGGATAGGGATGTCCATATTAGACCACTTCCATATATCCCTTACAAATTCCTAAAGTGTATCCCTTACAAAAATAGGGTAGGGATGTCCATATTAGACCACTTCCATATATTCCTTACAAATTCCTAAAGTGTATCCCTTACAAAAATAGGAATTCCTAAAGTGTATCCCTTACAAAAATAGGGATGTCCATATTAAACCACTTCCATATATCCCTTACAAATTCCTGAAGTGTATCCCTTACAAAAATAGGGATGTCCATATTAGACCACTTCCATATATCCCTTACAAAAATAGGTCCATATTAGACCACTTCCATATATCCCTTACAAAAATAGGGATGTCCGTATTAGACCACTTCCATATATCCCTTACAAAAATAGGTTACAAAAATAGGGATGTCCACATTAGACCACTTCCATATATCTTTTACAAAAATAGGGATGTCCATATTAGACCACTTCCATATATCCCTTACAAAAATAGAGATGTCCATATTAGACCACTTCCATATATTAGACCACTTCCATATATCCCTTACAAAAATAGGGATGTTCATATTAGACCACTTCCATATATCCCTTACAAATTCCTGAAGTGTATCCCTTACAAATTCCTGAAGTGTGTACTTACAAATTCTTGAAGTGTGTATATGCTCTAAAAATAGGTGTTTTTACTTCACATCTCACTTATATCTCCTAAAAATAAGTATGCCCATATTAGACCACTTCCATATATCCCTTACAAATTCCTGAAGTGTGTATATACCCTTAAAAAATAGGTGTTTTATTTTTACCACTTCCATATATCCCTTACAAATTCCTGAAGTGTGTATATACCGTTAAAAAATAGGTGTTTTATTTTTACCATAAATCTTGAAGTGTGTATATGCCCTAAAATAGGTGTTTTTACTTCACATCTCACTTATATTCCCTAAAACTAAGTATGTCCATATTAGACCACTTCCATATATCCTTTACAAATTCCTCAAGAAGTTTATGCCCCTATTAGACCACTTCCATATATCCCTTGCAAATTCCTCAAGTGTGTATATACCCTTAAAAAAAACAGGTGTTTTGTTTTTACCATAAATCTTGAAGTGTGTAAATGCCCCAAAAAATAGGTGTTTTTACTTCACATCTCACTTATTTCCCCCTCAAAATAGGTATGTCCATATTATACCACTTTCATATATCCCTTACAAATTTTCCAAGTGTGTATATACCCTTAAAAAAATAGGTGTTTTATTTTTACCATAAATCTTGAAGTGTATCCCTTAAAAATTCCCGAATTTTGTATATGCCCTAAAAATAGATGTTTTTAATTCACATCTCACTTATATCCCCTAAAAATAGTTATGTCCATATTAAACCACTTCCATATACCTAAACATAGGCATGTCCATATTAGACCACTTCCATTGTATATGCCCTAAAAATAGATGTTCTTAATTCACATCTCACTTATATCCCATAAAAATAGTTATGTCCATATTAAATCACTTCCATATACCTAAACATAGGCATGTCCATATTATACCACTTCCATATAACAGTGAAGTACTAGTGAAGTGTATCCCCGTATATCCCCACCCAAAAATAGCTATGTCATATTAGACCACTTCCATATTAGACCACTTCCATATAATCTTGAAGTGTCTCCTTGTGTATCCCCCTTCCAAATTGGTGAAGGGTGTATATTTCCTAAAATAGGTGTTTTTAATTCACATCTCACTTATATCCCCTAAAACTAGGGATGTCCATATTAGACCACTTCTATATACTTAAAAATAGGTATTGTCCATATTAGACCACTTCCATATAATCGTGAAATGTATCCCCGTATCCCAAAAAATAAATATGTCCATATTAGACCAAATGTATCCCCGTATCCCAAAAAATAAGTATGTCCATATTAGACCACTTGCATATAATCATGAAGTGCATCCCCATGTATCACCAAAAATAGCTAGGTATTTGTATCCCCACAAATAGCTAGGTATACCATATTAGACCATAATCCCCTAAAAACAAGTATGTCCATGATAATACCATTTCAAAAATAGCCAAAAAGAGCTAGATATGTCCATAAAATACCATTTCAAAACTAGATATAAAATACCATTTCAAAGCTAGGTATATCCATATTAGACCATAATCCCCTAAAAACGAGTATGTCCATAATATACCATTTCAAGGTATGTTAATTACATAACATTTTGAGGTGCATCCCTACAACCTAAAAATAGGTAGTGATGTCCATAATATACCATTTCAAGGTATTTTCATATTAAACCATTTCCATATCCTTTGACGTGCATCCTTACACCCTATAAAAATAGGTAGTGATGTCTATATTAGACCATAATCCCCATCCTATATAAAAATAGGTATTGATGTCTATATTAGACCATAATCCCCTTGAGCCATTTCCATATCATTTTGAGGTGGAAGCTTACACCTTAAAATAGGTAGTGATGTCCATATTAGACCATAGTCCTCTCAAAAATGTATATCTATATTATACTAATCCCCTTAAAAATCGGTATGTCCATATTATATTGGACCATAATCCCCTTACGCCATTTCCATATCATTTTGAGGTAGATCCCTCACCCTAAAAATAGGTAGTGATGTCCATAATAGACCATAATCCTCTTAGAAATGTATATTCATATTAGACTAATCTCCTTAAAAATAGGTATGTCCATATTAGACTATTTCTATATAATTTTGAAGTGTATTTCTACACCCTAAAAATAGGTAAGTAGGTTTGTAACGTTATCTTTTTGATAACCTAGGGTAGATGGAAGGTATTATTTTTATTTAACTTGACTTTCATAGTCTTGTTATGAAAATTTCTCTTTTCTAGACTTCATTAAAATTTGAAAGAAATACTACCTTCTTTTCTAGATCTCGTTAAAACATAGAATAAATATTACCATCGCGTTCGGTTTGTTGAGAGATTTTTAGCGATATAAATTTTATTATAAACTCTAGACTGAAAAATTATGGTTGTTTAAAGTTTGGCCCATAAACTCTTGGCATGTCAGCAAGGTACTATCATGTTGTCCCACGTGGTGATCTGGATTTAAACAGGAACACAAAAAATTACTGAGATAACCATAAATACAGAGATGCAGCGGAAATAATACTTCATTTCATTAATGTAAAATAGTGAAATATGCTTACAAACAGAAATGGAAATACACTAGCTAGGGCGATGGTAGCTTATCTCTGAGAAGAGAGATGTGGCGGCTACATGCCTCTAAACTATGTTACAATGAGGCTCGAAGGCCTATTTATTTTTGAGAAATAATGGAAAACCCTAAACATCCAAATACTTAACCCTAGGAGATGAAGCGCCAAACTGTGGGCCCTGTTTGGGTAAATTGGTACATCAACTTCCCGAGGTCCTAACTTTGGCATACGATCTCCATTTGACACGCACAATAGCTTGTTAGAAATATATATCTAAGGAATATAACTTTGGGAAGAGAAACATTGGTCCATGACACATGTTGCTCCTGCTTTTCCCAAAAAATGTCGTTTAGGGCCTCAAAACAGCTCCAGAAGTTGAGGACCCGAAAAACCCCTAAAAATAGTAATTTGTGCTAAAATTAAGGAAACTGAAAAACTGAAAGAGACAGTTGTGGGGTCCAAGTGGGATAGGTGGGTGGCCACCAACGTCCACCTGGATCATTCCTTCCCCCTTAGGAACCAATGATCCCCATTGCGTTGGGTTCATTCATCTATTGAACTTGGTCCTTGGTGAGCTGTTCTGCAATCTCTGATGTGTCCAGTACTGCAGGGAAGCATCGTAGAGGGTGGTCCACATTGAACACTCGGTGCAAGAGAAGGAATGGGGGAATGTTGTGCTCCAAAGCATTGTTCCCCATAGACTTGGTACTAGTGTAAGGACCATGTCGCTTCTTGTACTTGTCATTTTTCAGAATGGAATGGTGATATATCGACCCATTGGGTAAAGGTGCTCTGGGAGTTAGATCAAATGAATGCTTGACCAAACAGTGCAACGGTGTCCCTGTGGGTGAGGAGAAGATGTTCCTATCTGCTTTCATGATTGTATCCATCTATTTTTGCCACTACGTAGAGGAGCCCTTCGCATGAGTCAAGAATGTGGTGATGATCTTCCCCTTACTTTGGGAGCGAACCAGACAGAAAATGAATTTCCTAGTCTGGGAGATAAGCTTGTTGCATTTCTTAGCATATATCAAAGAAGTGGTGGTAGGTGGGGCTACCTCCGGTATCCTATATAATGAATTACCCAAAGAAATAATAACAGTGCCAAGCCTTGACTCACACACAACATGTCACCTCTGCAAGTATGGATGACCTAATAATACATCACAAACGTCTAGATGTGCAACATCACACAATACCTAATCTGTGAAGGGCTTGATGCTGTAGGGAAGGCGACACTACTGGCGGACTCGGAGATCTTGTCCTTGCTGAAACCACCCAATATTGTATGGCTGTGGGTGTGTTGTAGTCAGTAGGCCTAACTGCTTCACAACCTCTGCTGAAATGAGGTTCTTCTGGCTCCCACTATCAACAATGAATTGTAGCGGTGAACGCTTCACCCACATTTGTGAGTGGAAACGATTCTCCCCCTCCTTTGGATCTTTACGCTCATTCTTCTTGATCTTGGCGGTGGCAACAGTGGCACTGGGATCCACATTAATTATCTGCTTCCCTTTGCCATTCCCTTTGTCAGGTTTTGACTCAGTGTCAGAACATGTATCTTATTCTGAAGCATTCAACTCTGCCACCAACAACTACTTGGTCTGACACTCGCTTGTGTTCTAAGTGGCGCTCTTATAGAACTCACACCACTTTCCTCTGTCCTTGTTTAACTTTATGGTGTTTTTCTTTTCTTGTGGCTTCAACGGGTTGTCTTGGGTTGCCCCGTCTTGGCTTTGTCCTTGGTTATGTAGGTTGGGGAAGTCTTTACCTTGCCTCGGATTCGCAGATCCAAAGTCTCAATTCTTCGATTTAAAATTTTGCTCGATCTTAACAGCATATCGGTACGCCTTGCTGTGCGAGGAGATGTCCAGGAACTCCATCTCTTCCTTGATGTACCTATGTAGGCAGCCACTGTGTTTGAGTACCAAATGTAGCTCAGAATGGTACCCAGCTGTGTACGAAGGGTATGAAAAATGTTTGTGAACTCCAACACATCTTGGTCCATTCCCTGCCGCAGCGTGGTCCACTTTATGTATTTGTCCTCATAGATTTTGACAGGGTAGTACTACTCCTTGATGGCATCCTAAAATGAATTCCAAGTAGGTGCGGTTGAAAATAGTGAGCCCGTACTTTCATCCTTCTGCTCGCAGTAGGTTTCCCACCAATACTTGACGTGGGGGGCTGCTTTGAGAAGAGCGAAAATAATCTTTTCCCGACTGGAAAAATCATGAACAAAAAAATAACCCTTGAGTAGATTTAACCATTTATCTACAACATCTGCGTTTATCTGACCCTCGAATATGGGGTTTTCAAAATTAACTTGTACCTTAAATGGTGTGGCATTTCCAGAGTAGTTGTTGAAAGCCGATGCGTCGCTTCTAGGTAGCCGCTGAAGGATCTGGGCAAAGTTGTCCATCATCGTGTCCCTTTGCCACTCAAGGGATTCTTCGAGCAAGATTTTGATAGGATCTCCTGCCCCCTCATCTTTATTTTAATCCACCATGGGAGGCCATCGGGATTTCCGAGGCTGGTCTTGCAAAGGTTCGACCGGTTCAAGCCCTAACTCTTTATATCGCGACCTTGTTGGGGACATGCAAAGAAAAATAGAGAAAAATCAGACCGCTCTGATACCACTGATCCAGATTTAAATAGGAACACAAAAAATTATAGAGATAACCATAAATACAGAGATTCAGCAGAAATACTACTTCATTTCATTAATGTAAAATACTAAAATATGCTTACAAATAGAAATGGAAATACACTAGCTAGGACGATGGTAGCTTATCTCTGAGAAGAGATGTGGCGGCTACATGCCTCTAAATTGTGTTACAATGAGGATCGAAGGCCTATTTATTGTTGAGAAACAATGTAAAACCATAAACATCCAAAAACCTAACCCTAGGAGATGAAGAGCCAAACTGTGGGCCCCATTTGGGTAAATTGGTACATCAACTTCCCGGGGTTGTAACTTTGGCACACGATCTTCATTTGATGCGAAAAATAGCTCGTTAGAAATATCTATCCAAGGACTACAACTTTGGGAAGAGTAACATCAGTCCTCGACCCAGGTTGCTCCCAGTTTTCCCAAAAAGCGTTGTTTAGGGCCTCAAAATGGCTCCAGAAGTTTAGGACCCAAAAAACTGCTAAAAATAGTAAAGTGTGCTACAATTAAGGAAACTGAAAAACTGAAAGAGACAATTGTGGGGGTCCAAGTGGGATAGGTAGCTGGCCACCAACATCCACCTAGATCATGTGGTGCCCAAGTGGCAACCCCACCTTACCCTTGGGTGGTCCATGTTAATTGAGGTGCCAACATGTATTTCATTGTGCCCACATAGCACTTACCATGTTACCACACCACACAAGCCTCACTAGAGTTGTCATGCAACATGTTTGGCAACAAATTTATGTTATGATGATTTTTCAAGGTTTTTGTGTCTTGTTGATGCTGCGATCAACATTCTCCAAAAATTTTGTCATACTTGAATTTTGGAGCCTTTTGGAGGATCTCACGATATGTTGTCCCAAGGTTGATTGATGTGATATGTTTACTTTTCAAATTCACTTGCTCATGCATGCATAGTTTTGCTTGAATTCACAATAAAACTTTTTTTATGCAAGCTTGAACATGCATATCACCATCCATTAAGACATTGCCTATGCTATGCTCAACCCATGTCGATAGTCAACATGCACCTATATTGACAGTCTCCCTCACTTTGGTTGCATTTATACTTTTATTTCGGAGATTGTTCTTAACTGTCTCTTTTGTGCGTTGTCCCTTTCCCAAGCGTTGCTTTTACATTCACTACTTTCATTTTTTCTCGCTTTCATTTTAATAAGTGTCGTTTTCATGTTTTCTTCACTTTGACATGTGTCACTTTCAAGTTCATTCACATTTTGCAAGTGTCATCTTCATGTTTATCTCCTGTCATAGGTGTTACTTTTTTTGTTTCGATTTTGGCATGTGTCACACCTATGCACATCACCAAATTTAGTTCCGGCGCACCCTTATGCATTACAAGGTCCTCCATATCATTGGAATATGCAATAGACACATTCCTACAACTTAGCACACCTTTTGTTCGCAGTCATCACTTATGTCGTAACTTGTGTTCTAAGTGTTGTAATGTGTCGTTTCAATTGTCGCACTTAGAAATAGGTGTTGTTGTGTTTTTTTTTAAGGTGTGATTGTAGTTAATGAGTCCTATGCATTATGTTGCCTTATATTGATGGCATTTATGTGTGTGATCCATGTTTGAGTTGTGTTAGGATGCATTTATTTCCCCTACTATGTTGATCTCACACTTAGTCTTGTGCATTATATTGGCTTATATTGATGACATTTATGTGCGTGATCCATGTTTGAGTTATGTTAGGATGCATTTTGTTCCCCTACTATGTTGATCTCACACTTACCATTTTGAGAGATTTTCTTGGTCCTTTAGCCCAATGCAAGTTCTAAAGAACCTGGCCGTGTGTTTCCTCCCTAAGTGAAAAACACATTTAAGATGAACAAGTAGCCAATTTTAGAGAGCATTGTGTCCTCCCAAGCTTGAGAGCACTTGAAAACAGTGAAGTGCACTTGAAAACAATGAAGCATACTTGAAAACAACGAAGCACACTTCAAAACAATGAAGAACACTTCAAACTCTTAGTGAAAAATTGTACTTCAAAAGAACAAGGATCTTCTCTCCTCTAAAAAGCACACTCCGGAAAAACAAGGACCTTCTTTCCTTCAAAAGCACAGTTTTAGCTCATGAGCACACTTCAGAACCATGAGCACACTTCAAGACTATGAGTGCACTCCTTCGACATGAAGAACTATGCCCTCCTTGAGCACATGATACAATCACCAAGCATGAATATTTTTTCTTATCTTAGATAGCATGGCACACTCACAAAGCATGAAGCCTTACAACACATGGCACAATTAGGAAGCACAAAACTTCATCATTCCCTTTGACTGCATGGCACAATCACGAAGCCTGAAGCTTGAGCGTACTCCTACAACACGAAGAACTGGGCCCTCTTTAATCACATGAGTGCATCATAAGGCTTCAGTATTTATCCTTCGTCTCATTAGCATGCACCCTTATGCCATACTTTTCCTCATGAGTGCATAAGCACACCTTGAAGGCCTAAAGGCATGAAGCCTTAATCCTTCATATCTTCGGAGTTCGTCGTTGTGCCTTCTTAATATCTTTGAGCGTACCTCCGCACCCTTGAGCTCTCTCTCTCTCTTGTTTGAGCTCACAAGGACACCTTGAAGGCCTCTTCTAAGCCTTGGTGAGTTTTATTGTTCCCTCCTCAGTAACCCTTCTTATTTTAACGCTAATACATAGGCCATCATGAGCATATCATTCCATGAAGCTAGGTAGTGATATAATAGATGTTTTTAGACTAATTTTTCCTCATCATGAATGATTTTAATTGGTAGGAGTACCTTCCTATAATGATAAGGTGATGATCAAGAGAAGATAACAAGGATAAAGCATAAAGAAACACTTGTGGAGAAGAAGAGCAAAATAAATCTATCATGGAGACAGGAAGTAGATCATAGACCGAGACAGAAAGAAGACATTGCATGATGACTAAGAGGATTCCAACGCTCATCTAAGGTCCTTTGGAATGAAAATTAAGAACAAAGTAGATCGTTCATGAAGATGAAGCATAGATCAGATTTTATCATTAAGGATGTAAGTTGAAGCAACAAGGAAGACAACTTGGCATTTCCACCTCATCGTGAAGTCCATGTCATCATTGTCAAGTTGCAATTTTTACAAGCATCATCATAATGGTTAATATGTGTCCATGTGTCATGCATCATCATGTGGAATGTAATGATGCGTTCTCAAGAAAAGGACAAAATGTCATGTGTGCAAGTCCATGAGTCATATGTGGAATATGAAAAGTCACTTAGTCATATATGGAAAAAAATGCCTTTAGGAGAAGTCCAAAATTCATTAGAAGTTCATAAGAGTCGTGAGGGTAATTCAAGAGTCACGTGGATATGAAAGGTCATCCCCCTTGCTATAAAAGTAACCACATAACTCAAGCAAAAGGATTTTGGAGGCTTAAGCTTTAGAGAGCTAGTCTTGGCTTATCTACTTAGCATAGGAGAGAAAACTATTCTTTGGAGAAGCAAGAAGTGACTTAATGTTCCACTATTGGAACTAGTGCCTCACCATTATAATTGTGTACTTGGATCGTTCACTTAATATTCAAGATCTATGAGCCAACATATTTTCACGCATGTATTGTGAATATCTTAGGACTATTACTTAGATGTTTTCTATATATGTTTTGTTCATATGTACTAAGGTATTGATCTATTTTGCTGGTCTCGGTACTTATCTTGTTGAAGGTGTGTTGTATGTGGTTTAATGTTCGTTGTGTCTATGTGAACTACTTCACTAGATAACTAACAAATACATATTTTCTCATGTGTCTCTCTTAGGTTAGTACTATTACTTCCTTCTAGAGGCTCTCTTTTGTCTCCCCCCTCGTGAAGGTATCCTTTTACACATTGCAATTGGTGTTTCACAATGTCAAGTTACTTGCTTATTCAAGGTTTATGTATATAATATCTTATGTTATCTGTTGAAACAAGGACGAGGCCTTACAGTTACAGTGGTGTGGACAATACTCTTGATAGGGATCCTAGTCTAAATGATGTGAGGCCTAATTGGGACTTCACATCGGGGAGACCCCCTATATGTTGGTGGTATCTTAGCACCCTTAACATTTTGGAGCTAGGAGGGCCAGATGACAAGCTGTGCCCATTGAGTTTGTCCTGAATCTCTTATTTTAAATGGATCTTTCCAAAATTATAATCCCAAAATATTTTTCTAAAGAGTTTGATTTTACCATCCCTACGGAAATATTTCGTGACTTGTCTTAATTTAAGTTTGATAAAGAGAGTAAAATAATTTTCCTTGAAGACTTCTTTCAATTTATGCATTTTTTCTCTCTAATGGAATGCATTGTAAAGATGTCATGGCCACGTTTTTCACCCTCACATTTGAAGGTTGAGTTAAGAAATGGTCTCATACGTTATGCATTTTTTCTCTCTAATGGAATACATTGTAAATATTTCATGGCAAGGTTGTTCACCCTCACATTTGAAGTTCAAATTAAAAAATGGTCTCATACGTTACCTGTTGCTTCTATCCATTCAATCGAGAAACTCGTTAAGGAGATTCATGAAGCCTTTTATTGGTATGATTATCAAGATGTATGTGATAGAATTCATTTTCTTAGAATTGAACTTGGTGAATCCGCGAAGGGTTTTCTTAATTAGTTTCTTTCTTTGCTATGAATTTACCGAAGGAATGGTTGATTCAGATTTCATTATGGAAAATTTTCAAAATTTGATTCTACTCTCTTTCAGATCTTTTGAATCTAAACCCCTAGATGATTCTCTCTCCCCAACTTTGGCTAACCATGAGACACCTCCCTCTTCTGAGGAGGAACCTATTATTCCTTTTGTTCCTTGTCCTTGTCCTTTTCTTGTAACAATTTGGGCCTCTTGGTGTTGATGTTAAAGTTGGGAGATATGTAAATCAAATTGTTGACCTGCCTAATTATTATGCTTCAAATCCTATGGGGGATAGAGTGGAATGGTTCAGTAATTGCATGGAGCCCAAAGTGAAAATTGATCCCTTGGTTTTTCGGGATCATATTAATGTACATAATTCCAATCTTGAATTTGATCCAAATGAAAACTTGATTGTTTTCAATAATCTAAAATAATCTACCACCCATGTTTCATGATTCCTTTTTTTTTGTAATCCACTTGATCAACCTACTTCAACTTTTAATGATATTCAACCTGTTGTTTCAAGCAGCAATCAAGAACAAGGTATTTGTATTTCACATGTTGAAGAGAAAAGTGTCAGAGATATGTCTTATATTTCCTCCCTCTTTCAAGAAGATAATTTTTCCTTTTTGGTTGATCTCTGATCTTCTAACCTTGATAACCTGTCAAATGACTTTGAACCTCGCATTCAAGTTGAGACTTTGGATAACCATCACCATGACATCTCTGTTTCCATTAACACATATGGTGGTGAATATCAAAGCACAATGGGTGACATATTTTCTTATTTGGAGGTCTTGGATTTGTAGAGTATTGATTTAGAATATGTTTCTCAACATCTATTTTTGAATTGGGATTCTCTTTTAATTCAGAATGATCCCAATTTTTTTTTAATTCATACATCCTTGGATGACAAATCTGAAGTGGTAAGCTATTAGGTTTTTGAATCTTTTGAAGATCCTGTTTAATCTGAGTGTCATATTAGTATGTCTATCTTTGACCACTATACTGATGAATGATGTTGATCCATTTTCAAGTTCAATTTGATCCAAGTACAATTATTTCTCCTCCTCTTGAGTTTTTCAATATTTCTTCGTCTCTAGGACACTATTCATTATATCGATACATGTTTGATAATTTTGTAACACTAGAAAATACCCTAAATCCTTTTGATTTTTATTTGGATTATCATGGTTGAAATCAGGTATAGGATGGTGTGATACTATATTAAGAGGATAACAAGTTTGAATATTATTCATGATTTATTCAATTGTAAATCATTTATAATTTAGGATGAAGATATTCCCACTCCATTTAATAAAGGTAATTCTTTGATCACTGTGTTTAAATTCTCTATCCATCAAGAATATTATGTGTTTAATATTAAATTCAAGCAAACCAGTCGCACTAACAATGTTTTTATTGATACATCAGGTGGTAGTGGTGCATGTCTACCTGTTGATTTTTATAAGCCACCCAAATTTGATGATCCACCATCAGAAATTTCTGAGACCTGTCAAGAGGTCAAGGCACTTCAACTCCTGCTAATGAATATGTTGGGTCTTCGCAATCCTGTTAAGATCTTCAAACTATGTTGGATCCAAATTTTCACGCATAATTATTTCCTTAACATTCCTCCACTGGTTATGATTTCAGTGTTAAAAGATTTGTAATATTTTCAAGTGGATCTCCAAGATAGAATTTCTGATTAGATGAAAGGTTATTGTTGGGTTAGTTTGTTTTCATTTCTTCCCCTTGAGTTAGACAGAGGGTTGGAAAGTACATATTTCACGAATCCTTGCAATTTCCAAGCATGTCATTTTGATGATCAAGATAAAGGACATTTTGGATTGAATGTTTTTTCTTCGTTAAAGTCTTCTAAATTTGATCATCTAGTCATATTTTTCGTGCATATCAGGAAGTTAATCGTTTCCATGGCACATTTCATTTTCTTGAGTGATTACAATAGCGTCAATCATTCATCTAACCAAATCCCTTATGTTGATACAAGTATTAGGTTTGATTTGTCACATGTTTCTAATAGTTTGTCAACTCAGTAAAATAGTTGGTTTCCTAGATTCACAATCTCAACAATTGTTTTAAATGCCATAGAATTTCATATTGTTGATTTTGCATGTAATTGGATACAAAGGGAACCAATAGAGAATCAAGAATGTTATATGTTAATCGACGAATATGATAATTATATTATAGATTCTCTTTGTGATTTGAATGTTTTAACTACGAATTGATCGCCTCATCAGTGTTAGGGTCTTCAAAACGGTTGAATGGTTTGAGATATCTTACCTGGCGAGATTTGTTGCAAATAAAAATTTTCGGTCTTGTTTGATGTTCGCAAGAACTAAAAACATAGATGAGTGTGTATTCATAAGCAACATGAAAGGTTCATATGATCGACATTTCAAATAATAAGCTAAAGTTCGAAACTGGATCAAACTGGTTACTATGGAAAATTCTTTTGTTAATAAGCAAGACTTTCAGTCAATTGTGCAAGTTTTCAAGCTTCTTATATTTTCCATTGCACATTATTTTATATTGCTTTTAATTTCTTGTATATTTATGGTTGCAGGTCAAGAACAACGATGGCTAATTTGGAAATATCATTACACTTAGAGCTATCCTTGTAGCTGATTAGGTTAGGAGTAGGCTTAGTTGCATTTAGTTTCCCTTGAATTGAATTCGCCTTCTATAATTCTCTCCATTGAGTCTTTGCATTTGTTTGTTTTCTTATTGCATATTCTAAATGTTGTTTTTATGTTCCACATCCATTTGATTTGTTCTTTTGGGTTTCTTTTTTTGTTTTATCATGTATTTTATTTTTTCATTTTGTTTGATAAAGATTTGCATGAAACATGCTCTTATTTGGCTCAAAAGATGATGTGGAAAAACTTGAAAAGGGAAATTGTGATGATGAACAATTCTTGGCTAACATGTTGCCTCCTCTCTATCTTGGGTTTATATATTTAAAGTTAATGATATCTGAAAGAGAAAATACGATTTGTCCCAGAAATAAATGATCCTAACTTAAATAGGAACACAACAAATTACAACTTGTTTTAGCACACTACCATCAACAGCTTGCTTTACCTTGTAAAGCCAATGGGAACTCACAACTGACTTGTTATCCAGTCTTGAAATAACATCCGAAACACTGTTTCGAACTATGGAGTCATACTCCTCCACCATAGCATCAACCCAAAGTGGCTGCTGCACTGCTTCCTCAAAGGAAGATGGCTCGGTCTCAACACATTCCCCAACAAGGGCCATGTATCCAATGTACTTATCAGGTGATCTCCTCTGTCTGAACTGAGAAGATGGTTCTCCCACATTCTCTCTCGCATTTGACAACAATCTGTCAGCTTCTCTTGTGCACTTCCATCCATCTCTGGAAGACTGATCTGGATTTAAACAGGAACACAATAAAATACATGGATAACCATATACACAAAGATGCAGCGGAAATAATGCTTCATTTCATTAATGGAAAATAGTGAAATATGCTTACAACCAAAATTGGAAATAAACCAGCTAGGGCGATGGTAGCTTATCTCTGAGAAGAGATGTGCGGCTACATGCCTCTGAATTATTCCAAACTGCGCTACAATGAGGCTCGAATGCCTATTTATTGTTGAGAAGCAACGTAAAACCCTTCACATTCCAAAACCTACCCCTAGAAGATGAAACACCAAATTGTGGACCTCATTTTGGGTAAATTGGTACATCAATTTCCCGAGGTCGTAACTTTGGCATACGATCTCCACCATTGTCACTTTTTAAGGCCCTGATCTTCTTTCCTGATTCTTTATCAACCAAAGCTTTGAACTCACAAAACTTTGAGAAGGTTTGATCCTTCTTCTGCATGAAATAGATCCAGCATCTATGAGAAAAATCATCAATGAAAATCACATAATACCTTTGTTTAGCGGTGGAGGCTGTTGAGAATGGTCCACACACATTTGTATGAACTCACTCCAAGATTGCTTTAGCTCAACTGTCTCGATCATGAAAGGAATATTTTACATACTTACCCAAGGTATAACCTTTGCATGTGTCCACTTACTCAAGTTTACCTTTAGGAAGTCTGGTAGAAATCTGTTGCATTATCTTCAAGGCCCCATGATGCAAGTGGCCCAAACGCTTATGCCATAACTCGCCAATATCTTGGCTTTGCACCAATTCTACTTTGGAACTTAATGCAGCACAATCATCTACCTCCAGCTTGTAGATATTCTTCACTCGAATCCCAATCCTCTTAGTCTCACCCGTGGCTCTGTGTCTCAGGAATGCCTTTGCTTTTCTAAAGACTACATCATAACCTCTCTCTTCCCACATCGTGACCGATACCAAGTTTTATTCAGTCCAGGAACATACTTTACATCAATCAGGGTGAGAGGAGCTCCATGCTTCCTTTGAAACACAACCATACCTTCACCTCAAACACGGTACTTTCTATCATCGCCCATCTCTATGTGCATCTTGAGGTTTTTCTCCTCCAAGGTTCTGAAGAAACTCTTATCACCAGTCATGTGGAATAAGGCACCACTGTCCAGGTACCAAATACAACCCACCATCGATGAAACCATACATACGATGAGGGTAAAATCCAATTCGAACTGAGAGGCCAATGCCTTACATTCTAATCCTTTGGAGGATCCCTTCTTGGATTTCTTTAATGGACAATTAGTTGTGTAATGACCCACCTCATGACAATTAACGCATATCACTTTAGATTTGTCAATCTTCTTCCTGCCATGGGAAGAAATTGATTTGGAATGGGAATCCTTCCCTTTCCCTTTCCTTGCCTTACTAGCTAAGGCTATATTTTCTTCATCATCATGCTTAGATGAAGAACCATCTTTGGTGCTCCTCCTGATCTCCTCCTACATTAGATCTGACCATATTTGTTCCCAATCCAGTAGTTTCTCTCTTCCATTCACTAAGTCCTAGTAGCTATGCCAAATATTAGGAAGACCGAGGAGAGAAAAACTCACCATACCATCATCAGCTATCGTGATTCCTACACACCCAAGCTCATCTTTGCAGGTGGTGAGCTTGTTCAGATATGTAGAAATCGTGTCGCGCTTTTCACACTTGATTTTCTGAAGCTTGTCCTTCAGCGCCAGCTTCCTATGCTAGCTGTTATTTGGATATAGGTCCTTAAATGTCTTCCACATTGAAAACAAAGTCTCCTTCCCATGGAGACTTGAGACAATATGGTCTCAAACTACCTCAAGAAGAATCCTCCTCACTCTCGCCACACATTTCTATGATTCCGCCAATTCGTGGGCATTAGCTACTTCTGGCTTGCGGACTTCTTAATCAATGAAGTCTTTCAAACCATTGTCTTCTAATACCACTTCCATGTGATCCTTCCATGCTATGTAATTTGAGCTGCCATCCAGGGCATACTCGAGTCTCAAGCCATTGAACACCATTAGTGAACTTTGAGATGTGATAAGAAATAGATTTTGTACCTGCAATCAAGAACTTAAAACTTCGAACCTCTCCCTTCTTCGTATACTATTCTGCACTTTGATCACCTTTGTTCTGATACCATATAGAAATTCTCACTGTAGATCACCTGATAATGCAATGTAACTAAAGAAAAATACTTGATCTACTTCTACTATCAAACTTGCCGAAGCTTAATCGATTTTGAGGAAGATCAAACAGATCACATATAATAGAGAAGAAGAATCAATCACACATGAAACATAGAAGAATACTCTGGGGAAAGCCTCAGCTAAAAACCCTGCAATCTGTATTATCATACAAGTAGAAATATCTCAGGATTACACAAAGCTTTAGCTCTCACAACTATCTAGCTCTCAATACAATCCCTCTCACTACTCATAGATAGACCAGAAAACTCATATGCCTTTCCCTCTGTCCTCCAAGCCTCCTATTTCCTTGCGCTATTTTCCCTGGGTGCTCTTGCTTTAACCTTGTCTGACACTAGTCTCGCACACTGCTCCAACACACTGTAAAACTACGCAATCCTAAAGGAATGAGTTCCTTCTGCATGCAAGAGATTTTTTATAGGAAAATTCTTGCAACTGATAGTACATTGTCCCTGCCTTTAATCTCAACTTGGTCTCTATCTTAACTGACATGCATGAGTTATTTATGAGAGAATATTCAGTTATCTCGAGTACACTATTTTCATGCATGCATGCATTAACTGACTGAACTCACAATTAGTTCAACAAACTATTTGGAACTAATCTAACTGGACTTAACTCAGTTAACTGAGCTAACTAATTAAAACTCAAATAAAACTCATCCTTATCTCCTTAATTAAGGGATAGCTTCCTCAATCAAAGGGATAATTGTTTCATGACTTTACAAAGACTTCATGTTTGAATTTATCCAACTAACCAACTCATGATGAATTAATTAATTATTTTTCAAACAACTGGTGAGACTAAATTCGAATTTTAATTCTCAATTTGAATTCAAGGAAAAATTAAAATTGGGATATATCCTGAAATGCTATCTATAGCAATGTTATTTTTAGCATTTCTTGTTGCTGTTTTCAACAGGTTGTTGTCCTGAAATTAGATGACTCTCTCACCCAACTCTTCAATATGTCTCTTGAGTTTGCACTGTTGTTGGGATGGGTGAAGAGTGCATTCATTGTGTTCACCGGCTGCGGCAAGTGATACATCTCTTGAAAGTTCTATGCATTGAAGGTAGCACGTTCCATTCCATTGACACTTCTCAACACCATTGTCTCTGGATCAGTATGCGACACAATCTAGTGGATCATTTTCGCGCATGAAAATGCGAGATACCTGCATGCAACCCGGTACAAGCCATACTTTTGTATGTTGACATAGACTCTGCGGTCCTCCAGATTCTCCTCAAGGGTGCCTGAAAATATGTCATTAATGTCCTGCCATTTGATCTTGATCTCCTTGTCTATGAACAACTTAGTGTTTTCATAGATAGTCAAGCTCATAGACACTTTCTTGACCACATCTCCAATTGCGCTCTCAATGGTGTCCTTTGACCCTTCCCTCTTGGAAGCCATTTTACTTGTGTTTTTGAAAGACTATTGAACACTTGTGATAACTGGAGATAGAGCAACACTCATGCAAGAAAATTGTTAGTTGAAAACCAAAAGAAACTTGAGGAATGACATGCAATACACTTGGGTGACTGAGTGGGAAATTTGCACAATTTTTACTGGGAGGCTGGGAGATTGATCTTTTGCACATAGCACAATTCGGACTGCCAGTGAGATGACTGAATTCTAAAACTATGTAGAGCACAATCCATCTTGGCTTGCTGAGCACTGGAACTATGCAATCCGTAATTTCAGTAAGTGTGACTACAACCCGGGAAAATTGTGTTATGCAATTCTAGGGGCCAAGCAAGGCACTTCCTCTCAGAATTGCATAGAGCACATCCTGGGAGGCTAGTGTGAGGCAGGCTCTATGCAATTTTTGGGATCATGGCAAGGCCTTCCATCCCAAAAATGTGCAGTGCAAGCTGGGCAAGGCAAGGTCTAGGCCAAGGCAGCTCAGACCCGCCGATAGGCAACTCGAACAGTAAGGACTAAATGCATGTGTGAAGTTGGGTGCATACATGATCGAATGAGCATGCATGCAATCAGTAAGTGCAGGACTCAGTAAGATGGGAAAACAACTAAGTGTGTGAAGCAAGTCACTGCAATGATGATCGTCAGTGCATAAACAATGTCATGCATGCGACAACAAGGAAATGCAATGGAAAACTTGAAACCATTCTTCTACAAGCTAACATGCATTAAAATGAAAACAAACATTCAATAAAACAAACCAAACAACGCTCACACAAACTGAAATATGAAAAGCAACAGAAAAGTAGAAAAATACTTGAAAATTTGACTTACCTAAAAAACACTGTGATGAGTCTGCTTAAGGTTCCTAGCTGCGTTGGGAATGATAGAGCTCCAAGATCGAAGTGAACAATACGATTTGAAGCATTCAATAAGTAGTTTCGACAGAATCGAGTCTTATGACGTGCATGCCACAATTCTAGGAAAAAGTGACACTTGGCGGTAGGTTTCTAAAATGACTTTTGCATGTAACCCAAAGCTGCTAAAAATAGATCCCTAAAATCTAGGGATGATTTTTTCTTTTTCAAGAAAAGTTGACCATGCATTCAAGGCAAGATTGCACAGTCCTAGAGGGAACCGGTCAACTTGTGAGCACATGCAACGGGAAACAAGCCTTGGGATGACTTCTGCGCAGTTTCTGGGGTTAGTGGCTCTGGCTACCCCTCAAGCTCTACGCAATTTCTAGAGTAAAGGCAAGGCTTCTAGCGAAAACTGCACAAATTTTGAGAGCAAGCCAGATGATGGGCTGTTCTGCGCAATTTTCAAGGGGAAGGTAGCCTACATGCTCTATGCAATTTTTGAGAGAAACTGGCTACCATGATACTCAACGCAATTCTCGAGAACAAGGTTGGATTCGTTCCAGTTCTGCACAATTCTCCAAGTGGTGTGCGGGGTTTTTTCTCTATGACTATTTTAAAACACTTAGATATCAAATTTGGCCAAATAATTTTTAGAACCAGATTTCACAAATTATGGAGCTAAGCACCTTTGCGCTTAAGTTATTTGTCGTGGCTCTTGGTCTTTTTTAAAAAGGGGATAATCCCCATGGAAGAAGCATTATATTACATCAAGATTATAATATGCGAACCAATGTTGTGTCAGCAGACAGTAACCCAACATATTTCTTACAAACGTTGCGTAAAATCCTTTGCATAAATTTGGCTCTCTACACGTTAAGGAAAACAATTTAGTTTTTATCATTTAATAAAAAATTGGTGTTTTGATTTTCCTCAAATTTTGGTGCTACATTCGGAATTAAAACAAATTTTATGATTGGGGTTTCGTTTTTCCTCAAAAATTGTTGCTGCATAGTGACCAATGAATTTCAGAAGGCAAGGTCCGAATCGATTTAACCCTTGATATTTTAGAATGCAAAAACATATCACTGAAGAGAAGAGTTTTATATAAAAACTAATGCTTCAAGTTGAAATCAAATATTTTTTCTCTGATATTTTTTATTTGGTTCTAATCAAATTAGTAGTGCAAAGAGGATGAGAGAAATTATGGACATGAAAATATAGTTAGAAAGTTACTAAATTTAAAATATATGAAGTGGATAAGAAATAGAAGTACAAAACAAAGGCTTGAGGCGGAGATTGTTTCAAGGCATAAGTTGTTGTGTATGAGAAATTTGTAAAAGATCAGATATAAAGATAATGCTGCAGAAAGAAGATCATAAGAATTGGTTAGAACTCATATTTACTTCATTTATTAGGTGGTTGAAGTCTTCTTTAGGTAAGTAACTGAAAAGATCAAATGTTGGTACCTACAACTAGTAGGATTTGGTGCTTCTATCAAGTGAGTTCTTGCAAATAAAAAGAGTTTGGAGCCTCCTATAGGTTGGTGCTTACATATTTTGATGTAAAAATAAGTCGGTGCTTGCATTTACATCAAAACAAAAGGATTTATGGTTTTTTCCCTTTATGGGTTTCCACATACATACAATGTCTCTATGTGTTTCTTATGTGTATGACATTGATAGTATTGTTGTGTATTGAATTCATGGTTAAATGATGAATATTTAAATAGTTTAATCTATTGTTAAAGAAACTCGCTGAAAATTGTTAAAATATGTAAAATATTGATTCACATTGCTCTCAGTGTTTTCATAGTTTCCAACAATTCATATTAAAGTAGGTTCCTTCCGCATCAAATCAGAGTAGGTTCCTTCCGCATCAATCTAACAACTAGAAGGAAGATCTAAACCTAAGTTGTGGTTAGCCAAGATGGATGTTCTACCAACTACACTCCCTTTTTCAATGGAATGAAATATACTTTCTCGAATGTGAGAATCTGGACATATATAATGTCCCTGGGTGCAGATGTTAGGGATCTAGTATTAAATGATTATAAAAATCCACCTGTATTGATTGATAAAGAGGACAAGCTAGAGTTTTCATTTAATGGTAAATCAATGAATGCACTCCTTGTCTTAATCAGAATTTGGTAAAAGTAATGCATTGCAAGACTACAATAGAAATGTGGGACAAGTTGAAGAATAGTTATGAAGGTGATAGAAAGGTAAAAATGGCCACACTATAAGTCTGTAAAATGAAATTTGAGTCAATAAAAATGAATCATGATGAGGATATAGAAAAAACTTAGAATCGATGAAATAGTGAATATCATGAGAGGTCTTGAAGAAGCTATAAAGGAGTCCATAGTAGTTCAAAAAGTGTTGAGATAGAAAATAAAAGAATACCTATAAGAGAACCAAGAAGAAGAAGAGTTTCAAAATAAAGGCTTTTATACCTATGTAGACAACAACTCCTCATAATATAAGGATGGATAATCTTCTGATGCAGAACGGATTAGTGATTTCATGCTCATGGCCAAAGAAATCCGAGATGAAGGACACGATGAATGTTAATTAAATGAAGAAGATCCTGTAATAGACTTGGAAGGTGAATTAATAAGTTCCTTAGGAGAAATTGATAGACTTAAGAAAAATAGTAAGAAACAAAAAGAGATATCAATTAAGTATGTAAAAAAACAAGAATTTGAAGCCCCATCACTCTTTCCTCCAAATGTGGAGTTGGAAGAACAAAAAAAATTGAAGACATTCTACCGCAACAACTGAAAGAGAAAAGCAAGGAATGTGAAAATTTGGAGGAAGAGTTAATCTCTCATAGAAAGGGATTGGAGAAAAAATAGGCTCAACCGAACCAGAACATAAAGAATATTAAAGGATCTAAAAATTTAGGTGTTCTTAGTTCTTAGTGTTAGATTTCCTTAAAACCCAATAAAATGATTCGTAATTTTCTAAGTGTAAAAACCCATAAATATAAACAATTGATACTATGGAAACTCAAATCACAAGCCCACAAATATTTTTAACATGCATAATGGAAAATAAATCAGAAGGCAAACACATCAAACATATAACACAAGATATACCTAGGAAACCCCATCCTTGAGAAAAATTTGTGATTCTTGTGTATATTATTATTCTTTTGCAACAAAATGATTTCTTTTGAGAATTATAGGGGAGAGACTTCCCAATTTATCACAAGTAACATACTCGTCCACTCTCTAACTCAATTGATTAATTTCCTATGCGTTGGATTTGCAAAACTCTTACACATACCAACAAGGTGATCCACACATGTGAATAGAGATCTGCGTTGGGTTGTAAATTCTTGGCCCTTACTCGATTTCTTTTGCTTAGTTGTTGTGTTATACAATTTGTTCAAACCATCGTTCTTCCTATGTGTGCTTAACTAACTTGCCACTAACTCACTCTATCTCTTCTTATAATTTTGACCTCAACCCTAATCTCCTTCTCAACAGTTGCAATTAAATTGTGATCAATGGATGTGATTAAATCATAAGTTAACAAATGAACTTTACTTTTTTCCGAAGTATAACTTTAGGAAATAGTTAAATAAATTAATATTCTACTAATCTTAGCACTTAGACAAGAAGAACATTTTTTCTCTACTCAAATCAAAACTCCCTCTTGGAGAGGAAGGTGTTCTACACTAAAACCCAACTTCTCTCTTAGGTATACAAATATGGTCCATAGGAAGGCCTGGGTGAGAATATCTCTTGTGTGCTCCTGTATGGGCACGTATTGGAGTGTAATGATACTTCGCTAAAATATATCTCTGGTGTGGTGATAATGTATGTAGATGTGCCTAGAGAAATCATGAAACACTAGATTTTCAAATAGTTCAATGAAAATCTGATTGCCATAGTGTATCACAATGGGCTCCAACTTCATCTTGAACAAGCCCATGAGAAGCTTCATCAACCAAATAGCTTCACACCCTACCAAACTGGTAGCCATGTACTTGACCTTGGCTAAACTCAATGTGATTGATCTTTGATTTTTGTTGAACCAAGAAACAACTGTTGATCCAACTAGCCAAAAGTGCATCTTGATGTGCTCCCCTGTCTATGGATCTTCGTACTCAATCCTACATTGAAATCTCCTCACAATTTGCATAGCATACTTTCCCTGTCCCATGAAGATCTCTCCATCAATCTGCCAAAACTCCATCCCAATGGAACAATGGAAGACCTACACCAACAAATGAGGAAATTGAGGTTTGAAGAATACAACAAAGAGAAAAAGTTGAAACAATTTAGAGGTTACAGGATCTGGAAGAAGGGAAGAAGAAAAGTAAACGTAGTTGAAGTTTGTTTTTTAAATTGTAACCCTAGCTGACACATAGATCAACAAACATTTTAATTGAATTTTTATGTGGTTGTAATTAAAGGGGAGTGTTGGAGAATCTCATTCCAACCACTGGTTAGGTGTTAAAACCATCCCTCCAAGTATCCTGATTCAGTTTCACTTAGTCCAATTTAATCAATTTTCACTCCAGTGATTTATCGCTGATGTTTCCAATATAATTTTATTTAACTGATTTATAATATTGAGATGAGCAATCCTCTACTCCATCTTTTTTTTCTTTGCAAATTTTGTCAAAATTTCATATCTAACCATCACAAAGTGTATAATGGATTTGATCATGATGTCCCTCATGGAAATTTTCGATCAAAATTATAAAATGAGATTTTTAGAGCCACGTCATCATTTTTAAACACCACGCACTTCTCCTACAATATTTTCTACGCAGCCTTCAGTGTCTCCTTCGAACCGTCCTGTTATGATATTTCAATCGAATCGTCGTCATCGATTACTTGAACATGGCGGAGCATAATCA
Organism: Pinus taeda; assembly: GCA_000404065.3. Classification (NCBI taxonomy): domain Eukaryota; kingdom Viridiplantae; phylum Streptophyta; class Pinopsida; order Pinales; family Pinaceae; genus Pinus; species Pinus taeda. Next base: position 76,053 of record APFE031422939.1, read on the forward strand.
AAATTATACTATTTTACCTAAACATTTCGATTACCATTTCTTCTTCGTGGAGACATCTCGCTCTTTTCATAGTTATATTAATCTAGTAATGTCTGCCACGTTTCTTTGTGCATGTCGTACACCTGTGTCGTTCTATTCGGACGTCGGCCGACCGCATCAGATCATTAAATACGCCGCATCAACCCTCCATCACCTTGCATTGTATTGTGACGGGAGATTTTTCGTTTTTCTTTACAATCTGTGTGACAGAGGCGGCCTCTACCCTGCGTCACCTTGCATTGTGACTCTGGAGATTTTCCGTTTTCCTTTACAGAGGCCGCCCATGTATGTAATGGAGTTATGGAGTTTTGCATTGTGACTCTGGAGATTTTCCGTTTTTCTTTACAGAGGCCGCCTATTTATGTAATGGAGTTATGGAGTTGTGACCGCCTATGTACTTAATGGAGTTATGCAGTTGTGAGACCATGTAATGGAGTTGTCTTTAGTCAGATTTTTTTGGAAGTTATGGAAGTTTTTTTTGGAGTTATGGAGTTCTGAGACCATGTTTTTTTTGTGGGAGTTATGGAGTTGTGAGACCATGTTTTTTTTGGAGTTATAGAGTTGTGATACCATGAAATGGAGTTGTCTTTAGTAGGATTTTTTGGAAGTTTTTTAGTCGGATTTTTTTGGAAGCTTTTTAGTCGGATTTTTTGGAAGCCTTTTTGTGGAAGCTTTTTTTTGAGTGGAAGCTCTACTGGACGTTTTTCTGGTTTAATTTCCTTTTTCTGGTTTGGTTTAATTTCGGGTAAGCTTTTCCCGTCTAAAAATCGCTAGTATGTAATGGAGTTGTTTTTAGTCCCGTTAAATCGCTAAGGGAATTGATTTTAGTCCCGTTAAATCGCTAAGGGAATTGTTTTTAGTCCCCTTAAATCGCTAAGGGAGTTGTGTTTAGTCCTGTAATGGAGTTGTTTTTAGTCATGTTTTTTTTCCTGGTAAAAGTTTTTCTTCTGAGTTTTTTAATCGCTATGTATGTAATGTATGTAATGGAGTTATCGCTACATATGTAATGTATGTAATGGAGTTGTTTTTAGTGAGCGCTTTTTTTTTTCTTTTTTCTCTTGTAGAAGTTTTTCTTGTGAGTTTTTTAATCGCTGGAGTTGTTTTTAGTCAAGTTAAATCGCTATGTATGTAATGGAGTTGCTTTTAGTCAAAGTTAAATCGCTATGGAGTTGCTTTTAGTCAAAGTTAAATAGCTATGTATGTAATCGAGTTGTTTTTAGTCAGGTTATTTTTCCCCTGGTAGAAGTTTTTCTTGTGAGTTTTTTTGTATAATTTTCTTGTGACTTTTTCTTGTGAGTTTTTTTGTATAATTTTTGGTAAGTATTTCCAGTTTTGCAGTACAACTCCGTATACCGGATATCATTGAGAGGGAGTTATTTGTATCTTTATTTATGTTGACGAATCTTCAATTCTGTTAATTGATTTTAGCATCGTATTTTACCATTTCCATAATCCTCGATCATTATTGATCGACGGTCTTTTTTCTTCCGATTTCTGATAAATAGTGTCATATTAACGGAGTTCTTGATAAGCAAATTCTTACGGCCCTTATATTTCCATGATTTACACACTATGGTATATTTTTCCAAGTTTAACACCATGGCATATTTTTCCACTGACTGAAATCCTAGGTAGAGATTGTGTGTGCATTGTGTCTGAAATTTAAGCCTCGGAGGTCGTAAGTGTAAGCGTTGCTCTTTGCCCGTTACGTTATCATCTCTTTTGTTTCTCACGGGGGTTTTGGCGATTTTAATGAATGTATTGCTGGTCTTTTTAGACATTTCCGTTTCAAGGAATTGAACTGTAACTCGGGGCTTCTTTGTGTATTGTGATGGTTCCGAAGTCGTGTTGAGTTTTTTTGGTCAGATTATATCAGACATGTTGTCATGATGGCTTTAACGATTAACGACGTTTTCTTAGAGTTAATTATATTTGTTTTCTTAGAGTTAATTATATTTGTATTTGCAGGTCGTTGTGAACGGTTGGAAGCTATCTTTGAGTGGAAGTTCTAGTTTCTTTGAGTGGAAGTTCTAGTTTCTGGATCATTAACAGCAGTTTAGCAGTTTTGCTAGCAAATGCCTCAATCTGACGAACCTAATCTTCCTTTCTGTGGAAGAAAGGTTCCACTTTGGCGCAAAGATCTGGCAAAGGTGTTCTATTTCCATCAGTCAGGTGGAACTATTGACTTGAAATTTTCGAAAGGTGTTCTATTTCCATCAGTCAGGTGGAACTATTGACTTGAAATTTTCCAGGTTGTGGGTTTTTAGAAAATTTTACTCCGTACTACTACAAAGCCTTAGTCTAACGAGGCCACAAAAATTTGCTCGGAAAACAAGAAAAAAAAAATTTGCTCGGAAAACAAGAAAACAATGGAAATATGGAAATTATAAAGCCGTAGTCTAACGAGGCCACAAATTTGCTCGCCACAAATTTGCTCGGAAAACAATGGAGGAAATTCCTAGCAAATTTGCTCGGAAAACAATGGAGGAAATTCCTACTGATTATTCCGGCGTGATTTGAAAATTCCTAACGAGGCCACAAATTTGCTCTTCACAAATTTGCTCGGAAAACAATGAAAATTCCGGCATGATTTGAAAATTCCAACTGATTAATGGAAATTCCGGCGTGATTTGAAAATTCCTACCTGATTTCAAATCTGGCGGAAATTTCAGGAAATATGGAGAGGTTGTTCATTGAAATCTGCAAAGTTTGTTCATTGAAATCTCGTGTTACATTGATATTGTCCTTCGTTTCGTAGTTTGCATGTCCATCGCTGAGATCTCGTGTTACATTGATCCTGTCCTTCCTCTGTCATTATTGATAGTACTATTATCCACTTTACAGGTGGTTTTGTGGGCGCTGGGTTTTTTCTGATTGTATTTGGTTACTGTAATGGTGGCAAATCCACAAATCGTTGGGGGTGGTAGTCTTTGATGCTTCTTTCCTATTTGGAGTTGGTTGGGAAATGTTTGATGCTTCTTTCCTATTTGGTGTTGGTTGGGAAATTTTGAGATGTCCATGGTGGTATTGTCTTTGCTGCGTCTTTCCTCTTCGAAGTTGGTTGGAAACGTCGGGTGGAAGAAAAGTTCCCCTTTCCTCTTCGAAGTTGGTTGGAAACGTCGGGTGGAAGAAAAGTATGCTGTGAAAAGTATTTACCATTTACTTCTCGAATCCAAGCCAGGGGACTTTTTCTGCCATCCCGAGAAATTGGTTACATGTGAAGCTTTCTAAAAATGCCGGCTTTCAATTTTCAGCTATGGTGCCTTCTTACACACAAGATGTAGCATGTTGGGCGTCCGAGGGGACTTTTTCTGCCATCCCGAGAGATTGGTACATTGTGAAGCTTTGTAAAAATGCCGGCTTTCAATTTTCATCTATCTTGCCTTCTTACACAAGATGTATGATGTATGATGTAGTAGATGTAGTATGTTGCGTTTGACATGCAACGGGAATAGGGGAATAGTTGCTGAGTACCTTTGTTACTAACAGTTTTCAATTGGTTACATGTGAAGCTTTGTAAAAATGCCGGCTTTCAATTTTCATCTATCTTGCCTTCTTACACAAGATGTATGATGTAGTAGATGTAGTATGTTGCGTCTGACATGCAAGGGGAATAGGGGAATAGTTGCTGGGTACCTTTGTTACTAACCATTTTCAAAGTTGTTAGAGAAATATAAATGCAAGGCAACTCTTATTCTAAGCTGTTAGAGAAATATAAATGCAAAGCAACTCCTATTCTCTTAGCATGTCAGAGTGCATTTATATTTCAATAACATGTCAGACTGCATTTTGCATTTATATTTCAATAACATGTCAGCATTTATATTTTGAGAGAAATATAAATGCAAGGCAACTCCTATTCCCGGTTTTTCTTATTTCTGCGTTTTTCTTATTTCTGCGATTATAGGAAAGTAAATGTCTTTGACGTGGAAATTTCTATTTCCAACCCCACAGAAAAGTAAATGATATAAATGCAAGGCAACTCCTATTCCCGGTTTTTCTTATTTTTGAGATTATAGGAAAGTCATGGTTTTTCTTATTTCTGAGATTATAGGAAAGTAAATGCCCTTGACGTGGAAACTTCTATTGCCAACTCCCTGCCTGAAATGCAAGGCAACTTCTATTTTCAACCCCATAGAAAAGTAAATGCTGCCTGACATGCAAGGCAAATATCTTTAGCTTTCTCTCACAGCATGCCAATCAAGATAGCATCTTTCACAACATGCCAATAGAGATAGCAACATGGAGAGAGAGGGCTAAAGCTATTTGCCTTGCACGTCGGGCAGCATTTACTTTTCTATGGTGTTGGAAATAGGAATCGCGCCCTTGACATGGTGCCGATATAACAAACTATATAACAAACTGCATTTATATTTCAATAACATGTCAGACTGCATTTATATTTCTCATTTGAGAGAAATATAAATGCAAGGCAACTCCTATTCCCGGCTTTTCCTATATTTCTTATTTCTGCGACTATAGGAAATATAAATGCAAGGCAACTCCTATTCCCGGCTTTTCCTATATTTCCTATTTTTACGACTATAGGAAAGTAAATGCTCCCTCTCATTTGAGAGAAATATAAATGCAAGGCAACTCCTATTCCCGGCTTTTCCTATATTTCCTATTTCTGCGACTATAGGAAATATAAATGCAAGGCAACTCTTATTGCCGGCTTTTCCTATATTTCCTATTTCTACGACTATAGGAAAGTAAATGCTCCTTGACATGGTGCCGATATAACAGCATATAACACGCCGAGCATTTTTTTTCTCTCTTATCACCGAGCCGCGTGTTATATACTGTTATATCGACCCCATGTCAGGGACATTTACTTTCCTATAATTGCAAAATTAAGAAATATAAGAAAAGCCGGGAATTTCCTATAATTGCAAAAATAAGAAATATAAAAAAAGCCGGGAATAAGAATTCCCTTGCATTTATATTTCAATAACTTCAAGATTGCATTTATATTTCAAATAGTGCAAATAGGGAAAATCCTATTTCCACCTCTATTACAAATTTAATGCGCCCTGACATGCTGGGGCGATAGCCAGATATAACGGGCGCTATTTTTTTTTCTCTGATGGTCATCACGGCGCGCATTATATCTGGCTATCGCCCCTGACATGTCAAGGCGCATTAAATTTGTAATAGAGTTGGAAATAAGATTCTCCGTGCAAATAGGAATCGCCCCAGATGTTTGATGCCGTAAGTGCCGTAGTTACACAATATGTATAATAATAGTTTTTATTAAATACATGATCCTTTAGTCTCGGCTATTAAATTGTGGCGGAATTGCCATTTCAGCTCATTTTTTTTCAATGTGGTGTTACCACCTTTTCAATTACTTCTGGTCACATTTACCATTAGAATGGTTAATGGGATTTGTTTATTGTTAATAGAATTTACTCATTCAATTTGTTTGCGAAATAAATAAAATGGCTTCACAACTTCACTTAGGAAATTCTCATTGTCATATGGTGTTGTATGTATTTACCTCGATATTCCCATTAGAATCATTTTGATTCTAATTCATATTATATGTCATCATTAATGATTCTAATTTTAATTTTTATGATTCTAATTCATATTATGTGTCGTCATTAATCATTCCTCTTAGCACATAATTAAGACTTTAAAGGTTAATAATCATTAATCATTCCTCTGAGCACATAATTAAGATTTTAAATGTTAATCATTCCTCTTAGCACATAATTAAGATTTTAAAGGTTAATGTCCAATATTGTAGTGATTTTTATTTTTGTTATTGGGTTCTCTTTTCTTTGTCATTACAATTTATAATTTAATAATATATTTTAATGTGTGGATGGCAACGTAAAATGATTCTATATAATCATTAATCATTCCTCGTAGCACGTAATCAAGACTTTAAATGTTAATGATATTGTAGTGATTTTTATTATTAATGCTATTGTAGTGATTTTTATTATTGTTATTTGGTTCTCTTCCCTTCTCTCTATTATTACAATTTGTAATTTAATAATAATAGATTTTACTGAGTAAATGACAATGCATATTTTATATTTTCGATCTTTGATCTTTGTTTCATGATAATGGTCTCCTGTGCATCCTACATCCCTACTTGGATTTCTTTTCTTTATTAACAGTGGTTTTTATTTTTTGCTATTAAGCTTTGATTTTTTTTTGCCATTAATTACGTAGCTTTGCTTTTCAGAGCTCTGCTGAGCTAATAAGCAGCTCTGAGTTCTGATTTTTGGCCATTAATTACCTAGCTTTGCTTTTTAGAGCTCTGCTGAGATAATAAGTAGCTCTGAGTTCTGATTTTTTCCATTAATTATCTAGCTTTTCTTTCAGAGCTCTGCTGAGCTAATAAGTAGCTCTGAGTTCTGATGGCCACTACTAGTAGCTTTTCTGAGTTCTGCTGGCCGTTTCTAGTAGCGTTGCTTAGAAACTCTCTCTCACTAGATAATCTTCAGGCGAATATTTACCGTGTAAAAGAAGGGCTTCACGGCTTCATTGTGGTGGTAGCTAGGTTGAGCGAGTTCCTTCGGGTCATGCTACTAAAGCTGGCAGATGAAAAGTTTCTGTTAACGTTTGAGCGACTTCCAAACCTCGGGATACTATTTTATGCAAAATTTCATGTCTAAGCAAAGTGTATGTTTGTAAACAATGGGTTTTGATATGATATTCTTCATCAAAATTTTCGATCGGAATTATAACTTGTAAAGAAAGGGATTTGATCATGATACAAAATTAACGTTTTAGCATCGTCAGCATTTTAAAACGCCACACACTTCTTCCGCAATACTTTCTGCGCAGCTTTCAGCATCTCCTTCGGACTGGCGCGTCATAATATTTCACTAGGACCTTCAATCATCCGTTACCTTCAAATTGGAGACGATTTTACCTAAACATGGCGGAGCATAATTCATATTCTCACCATCGTCAATCCTATAACGTTCACCTAACCAGATTCATATAGACATCGTTTATATTTGAGACATCGTTTATATTTGAAATATTTGACTTTAAAATCAATGCATCGTTTTGAAATTTTATGGCATCCCTGTGACACATACATGTATGTGTTATTGTATTTGTATTGTGTTGCAGTGGTCTTGCCGGACTCTATTCCTTATTACGATTGCATCAAAGTTGTCTCTACACTATCAAAAAAATGAGAGCAACAATATGTGAACACCCAACACACCACATATTCTCTGAAGCATCCTAGTACGAAAACTGTAAATCCCTGTGTAGAATAGCTCTGTTTCTGAACTTTTTCCTTGGCGTTTCCGTTCTCTGTTTCTCAGTTTCCAGTCTTGTTTACAAACAGATAAACCATGTCCATGATATTTCGACTTTTCCTTTTACCCATTCGACATTCCTGTCACATCAAAGCTGCTTTTTTCCGCATAGCAGAGCTGCGTCACACTATAAGGACAGGGCGATCAGCATACTCAGCCTACGACGGATTGTTACTCGCCTTTGCAGTGTTCTCGTTCAAAAAAGCAGTAAAGTCAAACTCAAACTTTTGGCATGGAATCATAGATTTCATATCTTTACTATGGCCGCATTATTTATATTATTATTTTAACTAAATGGTGAATTTGGTGTTTTAATATATTGGAGATTCAGGATTAATCTTGGTAGCTACCACTGTAACACCAAGAGTACATTCAAATTCAAATATCTGCAAGTTGATATACTAAGATTTTATGAGTACATCCAAATACCTGCAAGTTGATATACTAAGATTCTATGTTTTTAGGAAACTTGCTGCCAAGGTGGGTGGGGAATCTGCTTCTCGAGCAAGCCAGCATATTCAATGAGAAACATCCACTATAGCAAGCCAGTGTACTCAATGAAATTTGAACATCTATGAGGCTTGGCCCAAATAAACTTACGGTCAAACCCTAACCCCAAATCACTGTATCAATAACGTTATTATTATTCAATAACCCTATTATTACTCCTCAATAAACCTATTATTACTCCTTGCAGGGACTATATTATTACTCCTTCCAAATTTTAGGCCACTTAGTTAAATTCCCTTTTAACACTCTATCAAAGTAAAGTAAATATTATATATATATATATATTATATTATTTCAAATTTTTTATATCACAGCCATATGGTACGACTTGAATACTTTGGCTATGCAATTTTCTTAATTATATTATTTAAAAAAATCAATTAAAAAATTCAGTTCTCTGATAAAACCTTTTAAGCTAAAAAAACCTTCTAAGTTCTGAACAACTTCGAAGTTTGAATACTTTCAATACTAAATGAAACCTTTGACACCTTTGACACGTTAGGTTATGAGGTGCACAATTTTGCCTCTAAAATCATAGGATTTTGAGAAAATATGAACAACTTCGAAGTTTGAATACTTTCCATACTAAATGAAACCTTTCACACCTTTGACAGGTTAGTTATGAGGTGCATAATTTAGCGATTTTGAGAAAATATGATGAAGATTTTGGGTTTTTGATGGTTCTAAATCTGTTTCTATCATAAAAAAACAATTTAAACACTTTTCATTTAAAAAAAATTCACTGAATTCTGGTGAGAATTTCAGTGTCCGGATGAATCTCATTGTCCGGATGAAATGAATCTCATTGTCCGGATGAAATTGTGGCCTCAGTAGACATTCAAGCTACATATATTATGAACTCATAGTTTAACCAAGGAATGAGACGTCCGGATGAATCTCATTGTCTAGATGAAATTGTGGCCTCAGTAGACATTCAAGCTACATATATTATGAACTCATAGTTTAACCAAGGAATGAGACGTCTGGAAAGCACGTAAACTAGAGCATTGAAACTGGAATTGGGATCTCAGTATCCAACGAAATTCTTATCCTTTTAGCCTTACTATGATGAGCCATGTCTCCAACGATTTGAACCCAGGTGGATGGGATGGAAAACCAACATCCCTACCACTTAAGCTAAGCACCCATTGAAATAATTGAAAGGATCAACCATGAAATTTCAAGGGTTGGTCTTAAATTTTTTTGGAATGGTATATATTGACATAAACCTTGAAAGATGAAAGGTTATAAAAAGAATTACACTTTTGTTGACAAGTGTATATTAAATAATCTCTTCATAATCTCTTCATAGAAAAATGCCAAAATGAAAGAGTGTCTTTCTAAATCATTAAAATCTTAAAAATTCAAAGAGTGTTTACATTAAAACACTATAAAATCTCAATGGAACTTTTAGGTATACAAAGATTCTTGATAGGAGGATATTGAAGAATACTTTCTAACTAAATACTTGTGTTATGGACTAATCGGCTCACTAGATTAACTCAAAGTCCTTGCCTCAATACCTCCTATATCTGAATGGATATACACTTGACAAATGTTACTGGTAGATCGGTGATGACATTGAAATATGTACCGTGCATGCCTCCTATGCTACTAGGTTTCCATATTGATCTCGATCTTGTCTCTTGATTAAAGGACAACGAAAGTCCAACATTGGACTGTGGACGTTAACTTGCCCTATGTGGATGATGTGTTGCAAACTTGCAATCCAAATGAAAATGAAAAAAATGGATGCAGCTTGTAGGGAAAGAGCGCTCAAGGATAATCGAGGAGGAGAGAGAGTCGAGAGTGTGAACGTATTTGTTGAAAGGGTCATTGGGTATTGAATGTACTTCATCGCCCTGTGTTAGATGTAGTAGTGCCAACCTAGGGTATCAATTCACCAACCATATTATTCTTATAATAAATTGAGATGATGAAGCTCACAATGATGTTTTGGATAGACATATATATATGTGTATTGCAATCTCGTATATGGTCCAATGATGTTTGGTTTATGAGACTTAGTGTTTTCCATCCAATATAGAATATTTAATGTGTGGTACTCAAAACTGCATTAATAGATATCATCATTCATGATTTCATTAACCCCACATGATATCATCATTTGTCTACACAATCTCAACCCCCTGCAACCTTGCTTACATTTTAGGTCTCTATTTGTGGCCTTCTAATGTACCCGACTATCGATGATAGGTGGCTACTATCACTCATATTATACCCTTTCCCATGTTTCGGTTTGCCTTGAAGTTATTGGTTTATAAGTATTATTGAAACTTCTATTCTCTATAGATTATTCTATGAAATGTGGTCGGACAATCACATAGTTGTCACTCGTGCCTTTGTTGCATTTTATATTGTGAAAAATAACTCAATATTGGGTTCATAATTAAATTAATTGAGTTCATTTGCATGTGATGTCACTACCTTTGCCTTCAACAAATTTTAAAGGCAAGTTTAACACCTTCCTCCCACATCTACCCAGGTTACTGGCCAACCGGGGTAAACATGCGATGAGAAGCTACTCTAATTAGAAACAACATCCTATGTGACCTTAAGGAAATTGAATCGATGGAAACACAACATACATACCTTCCATATTAGCTACAGGACCCTTAAGAACCATCCCAACACTTCAAGCAACTATCCTCTAGGTCCCACTAAAGTTTTGATCACTTGACCTTTTGACGTTCTCATACTATAGGCCTGCCAACGTCCAAGAGGCTCTCGACGCTCTCATGCTATAGGCATGTCAACATCTAGGGACTATTCTATCCAGTTATGTGCCAACATCCCCGTGATTTGACTCACTTCTTTAGGCCTATTGCATAGGTAACTACCCATAATTGAATGACATCTCTAGAACAGTAAAATAATAGGGAAACAATGATGCAAAAACAAATAGTTGAACAAGCCTTTAAGCAAACCCCTACTAGACATGACAAGCATTTCGTTAAACATATCACAAATATATAATCTACATGTGTAACAATAGATTTAAGCATAGGGATCTCATCTTTATCTGAGAATCGTTAAGAACCATTTTTCCCTCGTACAATTTGTTGCAATATCATCTATTAGGTCATAGATAGATTGTCCATTCATTTTCAAGTAAAAACATGATGAGAGTTATAAATAACCATTGTCGTAAAATACATATATAACTAACATAACAAAAACAAAAATACCAAAGAAATCACAACCATATGATCCATATATAAATCAATATAATACTCATATAAATACAAAGACAATTAACCTCTCATTAATGATGCAAAATCCAAACCCGGGATGGGACTGCCATGTTCCACTCAACCATAGAATGGCTGAGCCAAATCTCTCTTCAGTCGTCACCCTCGTGTCAAATTCCAAGCATGAATGTGAGACTCAAACCAAAGAACTAACCAGGGCATATGGAGGCTAAACCACCTTACCCTCATCAATAGAAACTAGGCATTACTATAATCCATCTCGGATCACTAGGCAAACACAATAAACACATCATAATAGATTTACCATGATCCATACTCAATCATTAGGCTAAGAAAGCATGGATGCTACCATATTTCTCCACCTACACCGTAAGGAATTTTTGTGTCTCCTAGTCTCTCAGGCTTTACCGCAATCCAAACCCAAATCACTAGTCCATAAACTGAGACCCACTCTCTAGGATTCATCGCATATCCCAAACCTGGGATTATTAGGCTCAACGGAGAGAAACCACCTCTTGGCTTTACTGTATATCCTGCCATTCATCGACAAGCATTCCTAGGTCCACCGAGGAAACACAATCCTGGCTTTACGGACACCCAAAGTCTAGCTCAGGGGTGACTAGGCCACTGGCTTTATCATGATCCACAGTCTGGTTGAGGGACCACTAGGCCATGTGCTATATCATTTGGAGATCCACCTCACCCGGTTTCGAATCCATATGGAAATCTAGCTCAACCAAAACATGAGAACCCCATCATACCATGGTTATCCGAAAATGAAAAGGCTAGGATGAATACACTATTACACTTGGAAAAACCCGTGCCATAACAACAAAAAAACCACATGCAATACCATGCATGCCAAATCTAGCAAGGAAATTACACATGTAAATCGATACCTGAAAAGAATCATGTTGTAGTTGTTTGATCCTGCTCTTCTTTGCTTTCTCCTTCCTTCCTATTGTCTTCTTTGCCTTTCTTGATCCAATGCTAAAGTGCTCTAAGAAAACTCTAAGTGTCCAAGATCGAGAGAGAGAGAGAGAGAGGGGGGGGATAGAGAAAGTAATGAAAAACTCTAAAACTGAATTGACCAAGCTTGCCCACTGATTCTGAGAAGCCTTTTTATCAATGAGGCCTCTATTTTATTCATTTTCCATTATTTTCTTTCATTTTCCTCCTCACATGCAACTTGTGACCTTTCACCTTTCATTTCTCCTAATTTCCATTATTTTCATAAATAAATGTGCTAAAATGTCATTTTTCCTTTTCAAAGACTTATCCATTGCATTTGCCAATTTCCTTTAGCCATAATAAACCAATGAACACCCACACTAAGATGATTTGCCCAACATTCAACATGGAATATGTGTCCCATCAATCGTGGTCTTATATGTATTTACATGAATTTTTAATTAGGGTTGTTACATGAAGTGGACAATGGAATAATTAGTTTAGTTGCATCTAAAAATTCAAATTGATAGATGAAACTGGTCCCAAGAGAGCACTCTATGTGATGTAGCCCCAAGAATTATATAGAATTGTTATTAAATAAGCCTTATCAATTTGCCTTCTTTACCTTGGATTGCTCTCACATGATCCCTTATATTCCCATTAAAGGCAATAGAAAGTATTACCTTTATGTCTTAGACATCCCCCTTGATAGTCCCTCTCTATGGTAGTGTCGCGTTCTTATAGATGTCACTTTGTAAATGTATACCCTTTAAAATCATACTTGACCTTATCAAAATATTGCACAAACGTACTCCTTTCACCCTCTTTTCATAACTTATTTAGACACTTTTGCTAAACCTAATTGGTCAATGTATGTTCCTCCACACCCATGTTCTTGGCACATGCATATTCAACCACCATTCTTATGCATCTAGTAACTAGCAATGAACTTTAGCTGTCCTATACTTCATATAGCATAAACACTATTGATATTTTGTCATTCCCTTCGTGATTCTCCACTTCAACTTTTATTATCATAACTCTCCTCCTCCTTTTTAGAGATCTAACCCTTTCAAATATCCATGTCAATTCCATATTGTCGACGATAGGTTAGGTTACATTTATCGTGATCTAAAAATTTTGTGTTCAGTTTAACAAAAAACTAGATGCACAACTAAGGAATGAACAAACTCCATAATGGGTGAAGAATTTACAAATTCAATGCTTGGCTCAATCATAAATTAAATGCATAGGTAAGGGATAAGCAAACTCCAAAACTCGTAGAGAATAAAATTAAATTACATATATGCAAGAAGTCTTAAACCAAAGGCAAAACTAAGGGAAGCAAGGTCTTGGGTTTCAAAGATATGCACGTGGTCTCATTTGTTGAAGCTCCGGATGGAAAAGTTTGCAATTTCTTGCACACCTTCAAATTACCTCTCCTTGCACCACAATATTCTAAGTAATGATGTATTTGTAAAGGATTTTAAGGTTGTAGATGATAAATGGTCACAAAACTTGGACGAGATATGACATGTGAGAACTAGGACGATATATAACATGTGAGTGCACTAAAATTGTATTGTCGTTATCATGTGCTAACCTAACATTTTTGAGGTTGTCTAAATTGGTGTGCGAAAGGAATAGTAAGTTTATTTAAAGACATGATAAAGATTAAATTTTAAAAAATGACATTAATATTTATTTATGATGTTTTTGAGGTTCACTAAATTGGTGTGTGAAAGCTAAATTTAATGAAAAACAACGTGAGGGAAAAAAATAAAAGGGGTAAACATTAATGAACCAAAAAATTAAAATATAAGTGTCCACCCATTAAAATTAAAAATAAATGAAAAATTATATATATATATATATATAGATATTAATAATATTTAATAATTTTTTATTTTTTATTTATTTAATTTTTTTAATGAGTGTATTGAACCTGTGTTGTTGTGATCATGTGTCAATTTCTGTGGGGTCTAAATTGGTTTATGAAAATAACAATCAATTTATTTATTTAAAGACATGAACCGGACTAAGTTTTAAATAGTATTAATATTATTTATAATGTTTTTAAAAGGTAGTATTAATATTATTTATAATGTTTTAAAAGAAAACATAAAAATAAAAATTAAAAATTGGTTATAAGGCTAATTAAGAAGTTAAAAAAATCCATTAGAAAAAAATTAATAATGATTAGTAAGGTAAACATTAATTAACCAAAATGATATAAGTTGTGAAAAAAATCAAATTAAAAATAAATGAAAATATATATATATATATATATATTATATATATATATATATATATATATTATTTGCTCTTGAAATTTATTATAACATTTTAATATTTTAATATCTTTTATTTTATTAGCCCCTGAGGGTACCGATGGAGTGACACGGTAACGATAGTGTAAGGTTCACCATGTCTAGGGATTTGGGTGAGGAAGCCGTGGCCTTTCGTCACGGGTGACGAATGCATCACTGAATGACCAGCACCAGCAGACGGTAAATAATGAAAGTAACGGGTAAAAGACCATTCAGGGTGGGCTATATCTCTTTCCACACACACTCGGCTTCCCGTAGTTCCGGAACCCGACTCTATTAGAGATGAACGAATCAGGGACACGGCTTCTCTTATGGGCAGATTCAACTTCTCTTGACAGAAGCCTCTCTCAAGCGCCTTGTCCTCCTCAACAAAAGAGGGTTTATTCACTTCCTGTATTTATGTATTCAACCTTGGAGGCCGACTACAACTTGAGATTTTTTTGCAGAGTTGGACATCCCTCCCATCTCCCTATTTTCGTTTCTAGTTCCAATTCGGCAAGACAACGCCGCAATAGCTCGCATAAGCGGAAACTAACCGGCTGTGATTACTCGCAGATCCGATCACTCGCATAAACGGTAGTGACAACTCGCCTATCAGCGTAATGACTGGCATATTCTGCTCTGATAATCAGCGTATCTGCTGATAATTCGCATATCCAAAGCTGATCAGTCACATATCAAATGATAATCCGCGTATTAAATATAAGTCGCGTATTTGTCGGCGATAATTCGCGTACCAGCAGTGAAAGTCCGCATAACTAGAAATAATCCATATATTCCTCTGCCATTATTAATATATCCGCTAACTTCCTTGCATAAACGGTAAAAACAAGTCTGATATCAGTGTAATGATCCGCATATCCTGCGGTGATAATCCAAGTATTACTGAATAACGCGCATATCAGGTGGTTTTAAGTCGCAATCAGCTTAATGATGCGCATATCCTGCCGTTATAATCCGCGTATCCAACAATTCTTTGCGTATCCAACAATTCTTTGCGTATCCATTGGTGATAATTCAGATTTCACAGGATAACTCGCGTAACAACTCTTGATAACTCGAATATTTTGTGGGTTCCGATAATAACTCGCGTAAATGGTGATAATGGCATATCTATTGAGGATAACCGCATATCCATGGCCGTTAACTCGCATTTCCGGCGGTTGCAAATGCACATTACGAGGTGATAATCCGCGTATTCCACCGAATTTAATCGCATAACCAAGTACTCGCATATGGCGCTAGATAACCCACATTTCCAGTTATGTGCGACCTTAACCTCAGGAGTAAAAATCGTCATGCAGGTCGAAAGGTCGTAGCTCTTTTACTTTGGTTTGAACGCCACATACCAGTCGATTCAGAGTATCAGATGCTAATAATTTTGGAAGCGTGTAAACCAGAGACGACGTGATTATGCAGAGGAAAGGAGCTAGGAACCCTAGTGATGGTTCCAGTATGTCTTTAAAATCTGGTGTCTCTAACCTACAATTTTGCTCTTCGGAATCGACAAGTTGGGCCATGGATAGGGCACCTCTCATTGTACCTGACAGTAATGTTTTATGTCATTTATGCGAACGCAAACTAGGAAATATTCATTGCAAAAATGGTTGAAAGAATGATATTGTGACGATCCAGAGGCAAATTAATTTCCTACCACAACCAAATCTAGTTGAAGGTTTTTCATATTCTGTTCGACTTCAGCAGTTGCTCTCATTATGTGATGAGACCGCCATTTTGGGAGCGGCTTTGATTAAGATTTTCTACCATGTTAGGGATTTGGCCCCTCGTAGAAGGTAATCGAGCTTCCAAGGCAACTTCAGATTTTTGTATGCTGCAGATTTAGAATTAATTTTACACTGAGGAATGGAAACCGCAGGGGCAGGTTTCATGGTCTACTATTGGGTCGAAATTAAAAATATATAAAGTATTAAATAAATGTGATATATATGCACTATATATATTTGAAAGTTAAATTATGAAAATGCAGAGTCTAAAAATTGAAACTAAACAGAAAAGAAAACTAAACATCATTTGAAAGTTAAATTATGAAAATGCAGTCTAAAAATTGAAACTAAACAGAAAAGAAAACTAAACATCTGTAGAGATCACAAAACAAATAAACAAGCCATATAGGAAAAGCCACTTCTAACTTTTTTATTTGGATCTGAAAACGGAGGTAAGAAAACAACAATATTGAAGTTAATATGTTTCAAAATAGAGAGAAAACCTTTATAATGAAAATATAGATAATGAATCTCTGAAACTTTGTGGATAACGAATCTTTGAATATGATAGAGTTGACCTTGGGCTGCCTGCCTTTGATTTTTGTAAGGTCATATAGTTCTGTGTAAGCAAACCGTTTTGTAGTTAGGATATAAAATAAATTTGTTTTGATTTAAGATTTAGTTTCTTCGTTATGTGGCACGGAATAAGTAATTATTTGGGACGATAGATAAATTGTGGAAAATGAATAATTAACATTTATAAAAAATTTTAATATTTTATGAATTTTAAATTAAATATATATTTTTATAATAATAAATAAATTTTATATTATATAATAAAATTGTTTTTAACGTATTAAATATAAAATATAAATAATGTTAATATATTTTATATTTTTTTTGTTTTTTTAAAATATAGAGAGAAATTTATTAAGGGGTTTTCTTTTGAATAGTTTAGCAAAGGAATTTGTTTATTATTTATATCATTGTGCATATATATAAATTGGTCTTTTCTAAGATTTTCATACAGTTTTTTATACAATTTTATGATTGGTCTTTTCTGTGAAAATATGAATATTTTTTCTGGTTCTAGTGAATTTAATTTCGATTATTGTGTGTTTAATTTTGTTATTGATTTTCCTATATAGCTATTTGATTTGTATAGAAAAATCACTTTAGTTATCAATTCTTGGATCAAATTATTTATGGTAGGAAAAGAAGGTTGACACCCACTCATTTATTCAAGCCTCCAGCTTGGAGACACAGTTTGTATATTATTGTTGCAGCAATGTTGAGAGGTTTATTCCTATATAGTGATGTTGCAACAATGTTGAGAGATTTATTCCCATAGAGTGATTTCAAGCTTTTCTTGAATGTTTTGTTTTGTTTTTTTTTTTTTTAGTTATTGTCTTTCTCTGGATCCTATATAATTGGGCCATTTATTTTATGTAAAATAGTGACTTAAAATGGTTCCCACTGGCTCCCATGGTGATTAGAAATGAAGTCATTATTCATCTCTTGAAGTCATTATTCATCTAAACATCCTTGCTAATATAAATATATTTTAGAAACACAATTTTTCATCCTCTATATATTGAGGGAGAATATAGTTTGTCTTGTAATGAGTGTAGATTGGTATGTTATATTTTTTTATTGAGCTAGTATGATGCATCATTCCAAACAAGTTTGAAAAAGTATTGTCTTTAGACAGAAACTTTACTGGTGCATGATGTGATTGCTACTTACGTGGAACGAAATCATCCTTCGGTATATGGTTCAACAATCTTATTGTAACCTTACAAATTAACAACCAAATTAGTGTGCTTTTTCTTTGTTATTTATATATTAGATAAAATGAAGTACCTTGCTTGAAGTGGAGAGATATTTGATTTGGCACCAAACTTTGGCTTTTAACGTACTTATTACATTTCCTTGTGTGGGAGAGTTCATACTCATTTCATGCCCTTGCTTGGGGAAGATCTGGTTCTCATGACTCCCATAGAGAGGTTTAAAGGGGATTTTCCCTTTAGTCATTGGACTTCTCTTTTATACTTTTTTGAAATTGTGTTGGGACAAATATCCTCAAAGCGTGATAAACATAGAAGCCATGAATTGTGTGAAATGTTGGACTTGGTTTGCAACTTAGTAAAGCTAATTATGTACAATAATTGCTTTTTTAGCAAACCCATGGAAGTTGGCTAGCCTAGATATGAACTCTCAAGTCACTAAAAATTATGGAAATGTTGGTTGGTAGATAATTATTGTCACCCACCTAAATAGGAAGGTTTGAGAAGCACAATTTTTTTTAATTATAACTAAGCTAATAGATTCATGGAGTTTGATAGGCCTTGACAATGAAAATTTCCATCACTAAAAATTAGACATGCCCTTTCTTGGGGACGCTCTCCCTCCCATGACTCCCATAGAGAAGCTTAAATGGGATTTGCCCTTTTTCAATGGAGTTTTTTTTACCCTTTTAAAAACTCTTGATACATATATCTAGAAAGCTTGACAAACATAGACACTAATAATTGGGTGAAATGTTGGAATTGGTTTGGGATTTAGTAGAGCTAATTATATAGAGTACTTAGTTTGTTAGTCCTGAGTTGAAAAGTCCATGGATTTTGGCTAACCTAGACAAATAAGTCTTAAATCACTAAAATTTAGACAAAAATGGAAAATTTCTTTGGGAGAATATTTTTGTCACCCACCTAAATAAGAAGGAATCTCAAGCACATGGTTTGTTATTAGGTCGTAGGTAATCATCCTTGACAATGACCATTTTGATCACTAAAAATTAGACATGCCCTTGCTTAGTTTCAAATATATAATCCATGAATTGGGTAAAATGTTGGACTTGGTTTCTGACATAGTAAAGCTAATTATATAGAGTACTTGGTTTGTTATCTCTTAGTTGGAAAATCCATGGACTCTATCTAGCCTAGACGATGAACTATCATATCACTAAAAAATAGACAAAAATGGAAAATTTCTTTCGAGGAATGTTTTTGTGACCTACCTAAATAGGAATGATTAGAAAGCACATGGTTGGTTACTAGACCTTAGTCGGTAAATCCATGGAGTCTAATTAGGCTTGACAATGAAATTTTGATCCCTAAAAATTAGTCAAATTGGAAAACATATTTGGAAAAATGTTTTTATTGCACTCTTTGATTTGGAGGACTGGATTTTTTTCACATGTAGTTCTTGTATTTCAAAAATCATTGTTTCTATTTAAAAATGTCTCTTTTGTGTTTGCTTTGGAGAAAGTTCTGAATACAACGCATAAATAAGAACATTTTCCTTAATATGAGGTTGTAGTCTCCTTTGAGGATGACATTGTATTATGTGTGCATATTTTTGTGGAAGTAACTAAGAAAAAATGTTGCTCAATTAAAATCAATTTAATGTTTTTTCACTAAGAATATAAAAAAAAAACCTTGATTATGATTAAACAATTTAATATTGATAGTGCCATGAGCATGACTAAAGTGCAAGAGATTGTGAAACTAAGTAGACATTCTTGATAAAACTAGAGAGAGGAAGTAGAAGAATAAAACAAAGAAAACAAGAAATTTATCCTTGCCAAAATTAATGTAGAAAGAGATTCAAAATTAATAGGGTTACATATCAATGTGGAACTCCTTAGAGGTCCTATAATTACATCATTGGTGTGTGTTTTAGAAACCTTTGTTATTTTTCACCCATGGGAGGAATATTTTTTTCTTGAAACCTAACCAAATTAAGAAATTTGTGGTTATAACATCTTTCAAGGATGCCATTGTATTGTCTATATAATTACATGGACGTACATAAAAAATGTTACATAGGAAAAATCAATTTGATGTATTTTGGTTGACAATATACTAAAATGCTTGATTAAGAGGAGAGTCCTTTATACAAAATTGGTGCCATGGGATTTTATAATTTGGAAGAGATTGTGAAACTAAGTAGACATTATTGAGAAAAATAATGAGGAATTACAAGGATAAAATTAAGAAACAAGGTATTCTATCTTGCAAATCCCCAATAAAATTAAGGTACAATGGGATTAGTAAACCAATAGGCAAGCAACCTAAAAATAGAAAGTAACCCAAAGATGAATAAATGCAAAACTAAAATATGTAAGTGGGGAAGTATTTCCCTATGTATCAACCTATTAAAATGATATATATTTGTATATAATAATATAATAAAATGTTTTCTATAAGTTTTTAAATAAGACACTCTTATTACAAGCATATAATTATTTTAATTGAGATCCATTAAAGATTGAGGATAATTTTTTTTACGTGTAACCCTTGTTGACCTTGTTAGAACTAGTTATGGTGATTGACCTATTGAGACACCAAAATGATGTATCAGACACTTTTATATTTATAACAAGGGACTCCTCATTCTGCAGTGATTTGATTTCTTAGCGTGTGAAAATTTACATACCCTATCCATTTTTTGATTTGAGATAAACATATAAAAAGAATATCTTTTTCACCATTAATACCATAACCTTTTTTAGTGTCACATTCACAATATATGTAAATTCTTTCCCTATTAAGGTTGAAATTTTTATTGTTACATAAAAAGTAATGAAAATATCCTACCCCCAACCTGAACCCTTTGATCAACCCCTTTTAATGTTTGCCTTTCATATTACATATATAAAGTAGTAAAGATATATTTTTAATTGCATTGTAAATCACCTTTCCTACTTGCTATAGGTGTGTGGGCCCGCACACACACATATTATATTAGCAACCTTCCAATCATCTAAGATTGAACGTTGTGTTAATATTCTATACTTTGTTTCCCAATGAACTCTTTAAAATGCTAGGTGGTATTAACATTTTATTAAAGTTGTAATGCATTGACCTTGAGGCATTTATATTTAATTTATAATTATTTTTTATACGTTTGATTTCGTTTGACATATATGATCTTAAAAATGACTTTTTCCTTCTTCTTTTGACTCTCTCTTTTCTTGCAGGCTTTTGCTTACATATTGATAATGTTTTAATTGTAAATAATGTATGTGTTCATATTTTTAAATATGTTTAAAATTAGCATATGTTCAAAAGTGAGAAGAAAGTCCTTTGTGCATAGGAAGCTTTAAATGGGGAATCACTGCACTTGGTAATAAAGGTAATAAAGGTTTTTATTGCTAACAGTTTAGTATAAAATAAGGCATATTTGTTGTTTGCAATAACACTGAAACAAGCGCTTGACTTATATGATTGTAATTTAGTGGGGTCCGCATTTTGTCCACATTTCTGTCTGAGCCCATGCTTCTCCACACACTGAAGTCCACACAACTTCCACCACAAGTGCTACGAGCTAAACTCCATTAGTTATTTAGATAGCCTAAAATGTGAGTGCTCTTACTGTAAGTACTGAGACTATTTTATGATGGCTGCGATTATGCTTATAAATTCATTCAATCCATTGCTTTTTCCAAATACATAGTTTATTAATATTATAATAAAATAATATAGTTAATGATTATAGTTAATAAAGTTAATATGCATTAACGTTAAACATTAAAAGCATTAGGAATGTACATTTATTTATGTTATTCCTTGTAATTATACAATAGAGTAGATTGAGATATCTGGAACATTATAAAAACTCAATCATTATATAGAAGATTGATGTGCAAAGATCGACACAATGAGTTATGCACAATGAACTTCTGCATAATCAATGCAACTATTAATGACCATATTTTTTTAGGAATCATCAATCACAAGTGAGCTTGGAAATATTGATTTGAAGTCAATGATACTAAATAATCCATGTTTATTGTTCATAACATTTTAGTTATAAATTATGAAAAATTGCATATTTACACATATCACTAGTCAATTGAGAAAAGGTTAGATCATTATGTAATGCAAAGAACTTGTAATTACATGAATTATTAGAAAATTGGGAAAAATGTTTTCTTATGGATATTTTACTGAAATTAGGCACATTTACGGGCCCCTTGCATTTCACATTAAAGGACTTTGTATATGTTTTCTTGGTACGGTTGCGTAAGTAATACAAATGAAAAAACGTAATATCTAAGTATCCCTAATGGGAAGTATCAATTTTCATTTATCAAATTTGATATCACATGTTATAGTCGTTATTTGTGTAGGATAAAATTAGTGTTTATAACATATTTTGTTACTTGATTACTGTAAATTTTGTCTGGGCAGTTGGAAGCAGCGGGGCGACATCATTGAGAAACAATCATTGAAGTCTCATTTCTAGCTATCTAAGTTCATTTAATACTTGCATAAGGTGAAAAGGAAAAAAAAATTCAAGTGGCGAGTAGACATGTAGTTTTTGAAATTACTTTTGCAAAGTAAAAGAAAAGCTGAAATTACTTTTGCAAAGTAAAAATTGGCCGATACCAAGGAAAGTTTACATAGTAAATTTGTTGGATATGTGTTAGTTCGGTGAATAATTACATAAAAGACTTATTTATCAGAAAAAGATCTTTATTTAATTAAAATAGATGTGATTTACGAATTTAATAAAATATTATCTCGACACTGATTTGTAAAGCGTGTAAGGCAGATTAATCATGAAATGTAATCATGTGAATTTAAGTCAACTGTAAATGTTTAAAATAAAAAAATTTACAACCATCTTTTCTGATTAAATATTAGACAAATTAGTACTACGCACATTGATAACTATTATAGTTTAGTGGATATTGTTGGAATCAATGGTAGTTAAATGTCAATTCGTGATTTAGATGGCTTATTGTCTCTTTCACATTATATATATGTCTGTTGCTTGTAAAATCAATTTAGCAATGTTCATTTTATTCTAGACCCGTTAGTAGGTTATAAGCAATCAACTTTATTTGTTGTTCTAAAATTTTTAAGTGTTTTGAAAAATTGCTTTATTATTTGTATATTTTTCTTCACATTTATTACTACTCGTATAAAAATTACCCAAAGAAACAATTACATAGGCACAAGAGAAGATGTAGATGCAGGAAGCGAAGATATTTTAATGCTCAACCAAGATATCTTAATGATTAGGAAAGGTATTTTAATGCTAATGAATAAAATAATAGAACTCTAGCAAATAATTAGTCTTCTTGAAGATGAACTAGATGTTGTAAGAAGAACAAGAGCTATTGTGAATCATAAACATATGAATAAGATCTTGATTTTGATAGCATAATCTGTACAAGAGTTAATTTCCAGAAACAATGGTTAATTAGTAGAAAAAGAGATGCCATTTTTTTTTGCTATTTCTTGAATAGATTTTGAAATTCAGTATATGGTAAAGGATATGTATTCTAATATTCTCCACAAAGTTAATGCACAAAAACATATCAGACTATTTTTTATTACAAATTTGTGTATAAATGTAATATGTTTTATAAGTTATATCGATTTAGAAACTCATTTCATATTTCTATGACAATGACTTAGATATTTATTTTGTAAATAAAGAAAATCGTTATTGTAAAATAATATCACCAAAAAATTCAAGTTAACAAAATTATATTTCCTGGGTAGTTATAAAACTTGCAAATCTGATAGATCAAGAAAACAATATAAAAAAACGACAATGGTGACAAAAACAAAAAACAAAAAAAGAAGACATAGCATAATACAAAACATATAACCTGAACAAAAAAAAATGTCCATTGGATTACGTTTATGCACAATGTCACAGTAGAATTTTCATTGGTATAAAAAAATGTCTTTTTTCTCTGATGACTAAATTGCTAATCTTGTTTGCATGAGTATAGTATATTGATTGATAACGTGAAATCAAATCCCAAATTTCAAGTAAAAGGAAAGAGTTAATAGGATGCCTAGAAATGCAATGAGTGATCATTGTGCCCTTTCTTAATTTCTTAACAATGTAAATAAAGAAACTTGTCAGTGTATACATATAACCATGCTTTGATGGTCTATTGTAAATATGCCACATGTCTCAAAGTTACTCAAAATTTCAATAGCATTTTTTTGTACACACAATGATGGTCATAGGAAATTTGTCATAATGTAGGTAATACTCTTTCTAGTTTGATGTCCCTCAACATACACTTTTTTTCTAGTGCTCTCACTCGCATGTATGATGCAATTTAACCGATGAAAATAAAGGAACCGATTTTCCTTCTTGCAGGCACTACAATAATTTCGTTGTATCTTATGCATAGAGTTTTGAATGGGTTCATATGCATGCTATTTGGTTTCATATATCCTTGAAAATTCTATAAAATTAATATAGAAAACAAGCATTTAGTAACACAAAGTCAAATTGCTTTCTTATTTTTATTCTTTATCTATGTGTTTTTAAACAATATAATAGAGCTTACTATGCATATTCCACTTGGCATGGAAAGAAGTTTCTTAGATAGTCATTTTTGTTTCTTGTGTTCAGTGCACATATGAAGGTTGATTGTGAAGTACTAAAAACTATTTCTTATTTTCTAAAAATATCAACATAAAACAGTTTCATTGCAAACATCTTTGAATTGAAAGACATGCTGAAACAAGTTTACCGTGTAGTTAAACCTATTACATATGCAAAATTTGTAAAAAAAAATACATGAAAACCACACAATAGTTGATGATTTTTTTCCCCTTAACATTAGGATATCAGATGTCTGTATACGTAGCTTGTTTTTTTTTACTTTAATGAAAATTGGGTTTTTTGGTCAGGGAGGAAAAAGAAAACCATACAAAAGGATAATAACTTTGTAACAATAGAAATTTGAAATAAAACATAGCTTACTGCAACCTTGTCCTGTTCTCAATTATTGTTTTTTATTTCTAGAACATATTGGATTGTTGTTTCTGTTACTGAAATTGGAATAGTTGTGATTGCGCCCACTAGAAAAGAATCATCATTGTGTTACAAATTTGCAATTGTCATTTAAAAAAAAAATAGATAGTCTGTACAAACAAGACAAATGTTTTCTACGATGTTAAAACAATGTAGACAAATAGTTTCTCACAATCACCACTATCATATTTATGCTTTGGAATAATTTTGAAATCTTTCCTAGAAACACCAACATTTTCAATAAGCTTCAACTCATGTTGTTCAATTAACGACTTTGGAACAAGTAATGTTATTTCCATTTCCATTTTCTTATTTGTTAATTCTACACAAAATATTGCTTTTGACTTATTTGTTTTCTCCAAATATGTTCGATATGTGACCAAAACAACGCCATGAAAAATATTCCTAGTTATATTGTTATTGATATCTTCAATCAACAATGACATAGATTCAATCTCTTTTTGCCTAGTCATGAGCATTGAATTAAAATAATCTTTTTTGTTACTTTTAGGAAAAAAGAGAGAAAGTAATAAAAATACGAAGATAATGTAAAAAAAAGAGATAACATGAAAAAATTGATACAAAGTTAATTAAACATGCATAAAAGTACCTATTTTCATTTATTTCTTCTCTAGTTTCTATTGCTTTTATTTTGTTTATTGCAATATTTGTCTCTCTGGTACTGATCATTGTTATCTCCAAACTGTCATCCATGTCTACTATAATGTCATTCAAATTTGATAACTTTTGCCTCTTCCAAAATGTTACAGTGAAATAATTTCTTAAAAGGACACTATATTTTAAACTAAGTAAGAACTATTTAATGAAAATAGAATAACATAAAGCAACCTAATTAGTAGTGTACAAAAATTCCAGATAGATTTTAGTTTTAAAAAGTACCTAAATTTTATAGAAATATTCAAATTATTTTTCCCCTTGTAATTGTTGTCTTGAATACGAATCTCTAAGTGTCATATGTTTGTTGGAAATTAAAAAAAAAAAAACTTTTAGTTATAACACATTAAAAAATATGGCCAAAAAGCAATGGGAGAACTTAAAAAAAAAACAGTTGCACCATATAATGAAAATATAATTAAAGTACAATAAAAAAAGAATAGAAATGTGTCTCTTAGAAGAGTTATGATTGTCCTTAACAATATATGTTATGCTCGTATTCATTTTCGCTGTCATGATGCTATGAGTTAGATCAAATATACAGTAATAAGAAAAATAAGAGTATCTATTTCCATAACACGGAAGTACTTCAAAATTATGAACTATATGAGAATAATGTATTTTGTCCAAACGTATTTAGTATTATCAAATCATATAGCATTTGAACTTCGTACATCATTGCTATAAGACTGTACCATATATTGTATAAGCGCTGTTAGTATTTGCACATAGAGCTAATAATGCACTATTAATCTGTTACTAATGATACACATTTTGCGCTTTCTTTCTAAATGATACTCCCTCATAGTGTGAAACTAGAAGAACAATATCATACACTACAGATGAGGATTCTATTTGTTACCAACTCCTTCAAAAACTAGATTGACAAGCATGATGAACACTTGGTGAATGCTTCTACGAACAACACAACCAAAATTGGTAATTAGTATTGTAGGATTAGCAAATATTAAACATATCAATTAGACAGTAAACATAGTTGGACCAATAAAGAGAATAATAATAACAATAGTAATAATAATGCTGGACTAGGAATATTTAAGTTTAATGTCTTCCTTTTAAAAATAAAGAAAAAAAAGAAATGTCACATGCTCCTAGATGCATAATTCTTTTACATGTATTGAAATAAATGATACGAAGAATATGTAGTTATTTACATCGCTGTTTTTTTTCACCTATTCACAAAGTAGATAAGTTTAGAATGTAATATAGTAATAATAATTAATTTCCAAGGATGATCTTTATCTTTATTGCTATATTTAATTAATTTCCCATATCCTATCTCAAAGTAAACCAATAGTGATTTTCGGCCAATCGACAAACATAACTCATCTTCCACACAGTCAAAACTTCACAAAATGAAAATAATAGTAATAACAAGTTAACATTCGTAATTTAACATTAATTTCCCTGTGCACCTCGCATTTTCCTAAAAATATCACATCCTAATCTTGTCTCTACCAAATAAAGTTTCTAATGTAAAATCTCAATATCTTAAAATCTCAGTATAATGAAACGTTTAGCACATACCCTATTAAGAGAATAAGATAATGTCAGAATAGTTGCGAAACCACTCATTATTCCACACATAACTCACTTTCCATAAAGCTATTTAATTGATTCTTTTTTCATAAAGCCTTTTATAGAGTAGAAGGTATTTTCTTACTCAATAACGCCTTTCGGTCGGCCATATCATTGATTGATAAATACATTGGCATTAGGCTTTTATTAATAATATTTTTGTAATCAATTGACATATACAACATTATTGGCGATATTTTAAGTGTAAATAATGCCTATATTTATGTTTCCAAATATGTTTCAAACTAGGCATATGTGCAGAAGTCCGAAAGAAATTTGTTGTGAAATGGAAGTTTTTAATGTGTGGATCACCCCACTTAGCAAAAAAGTCTTATATTTCTAATAGTTTATTATTAAATAATGCATATTTTCTTAATAACATTGTCTATGCTTAGATTATTGATAATATTTTACTTGAAAATAATGCATAATATTGTTATTCAATTGATTATCTATTTTAGTATTAAAAATGCATATTTTATGCTTATATTATTAATAATATTTTAGTTATAAATAATGTGTATGTTTTTATTTCTAAATATGTTTCAAATTAGGCATTTGTGTGAAAGTGTGAAAAAATCCATTATATGGAGAAAGCTTTCAATGTATGGTTAGTCACAGTTAGCACTAAAGGATTTTATTGCTAATACTTTAGTATTAAACAATGCATATTTGTTGTTTAAAATAGCACGAAAGTAGACAATGGATTTATACAAAATTGTTGCTAATATTTTAGTGGGATCTGCATTTCATCCACATTTATTTTGCACATGCTATATCTAGACATGCTTGCTCAACTTCTTTCCCACACATAGTTCGTATTCCACATAGTAAACGCTTTACACAATGAAGCAAAATAATATTTTTCATTTTCCCATACATACCCCATCTTTCGTAAATATTTATAAGATATACAATATGGGAATTGCAAAAGTATCAATAAACCTATCCCATATTCTGCATACTGAAAGCTTCATACAATGAAATATCTTACACAAACTTTGTACCCTATCGTAATCAAATATCTACACAATTTCTTTCCTGCATGTACTTCATACCTTGCATAGTAAAATATTTCCATAAAATAACATAATAATATTCCCCATTCTCTAGCACGTACTCTGTCTTTCATAAACATTCGTACGATATACAATCTAGAAAATTTTCAAAGTATTAGATTTATTTGAGAAAACAATCCTACACATATATGGTCTTCCGCAAAGATTCATAGCTTTAAAATCAAAGTCCTACGCAACTTCTCTCCTGCACCATAAAAGCTCCTCACAATGAAAGATGATAATATTCTCGGTTCTCCCACATATATCCGTTCTACATAAACATTTATATGATATGTGATATATGATTTGGAAAATTGTAAAAGTATCTCCGCATAATGGCATTAAAGGCTTTTATTGCTATAATTTTAGTAAACAATTGATACATATGATATTATTGGTGATATTTTAAGTGTAAATAATGCTTATTTTCATATTTCTGAATATTTTTCAAACTAGGCATATGTGCACAAGTGTGGAAGAACTTTGTTGTGCAGAGGAAGATTTCAATGTGTAGATCATCCTTATTAGCACAAAATTATTATATTGAATAAAAATATTTTCAGAATAAATCACAAGAGAATAATTAGGTCGATGCATTTCGAACCAACCTATGTGGTTCATCATCACGACAAGATTACCCTCAAGAATGCATGTTCAAAATGATGAACTTTTAAAGAGATGGCGCTCCCATGCAAGGTAGTTGTAAAGAATGTATATGTTCATATTTCTAAATATGTTTCAAATTAGGAATTTGAGTGGAAGTGTGGAGGAATTCAATTGTGTGGAGAAAGCTTTCAATGTGTGGTTCACCGCACTTGACACCAAAGGATTTTATTGCTAAAATTTTAGTATCAAACAATGTATATTTGTTGTTAGCAATAGAAAAAAGAAAACACTAGACTTATGTGATATCATTGCTAATATTTTAGTGGGATACATATTTCATCCACTTTTCTTCTGCAAACACTGTATCTGGACATGCTTGTTCAACTACTTTCCCACACATAGTTCATACTATGCACAGTAAAAGCTCTGCACAATCATCTATGCATAGTTACTTCCATACTCAATAACGCGAGTCGATCAGTAATTGACATTTGAAACTGTTATTAATTGAATTAATAGACATGTCCTAACTACACAATCAATTTATTGATTGCTTAGTAGGAAGGTATGTATTGCTACATTTCTATTTGCATGCATCCATCCTTTTCCCATGTTCCACCATTGTATATTCGGACAAGAAATGCTCCATAAAATGATTTTTCCTCTTGATAAAACTTGATAATTATGATAATGATGCCTAACTTTTGGTTTTTCATTATGAACTGAGAAATGACACTCACACTGTTAACAAGGTTTCATTGGAAATTCAATTAAATATATACGAAAAAAATTGGTTATCACTTCGTAATGTTATCTAACTTTGAATTAGTTCAAATCACTAAAATATTAAACATAAAATCATGATTTTGAAAGCATTGAAATATTAAAATTAATGTGTATTCTCAAAATTGATACAAAATATAAAGCTTTGAAGCATTGGTTATGATTTTGAAATCATTAAAATATTAATCTTAATGTATAAACTCTTACCAGTTGAGTTAGTAAATTAAATGTGAAGGTCTATTCAAATTTGAAACTACAACTCATCTAATGTTCATATTTGTTTGCCAATAGCCTAATGTCAATACGATTCCTATGGATTTTCTTATCTCCACATATGGCATTTATGTGAAAATGCGAAATCTTAAATTATGCAACTGAACAATGTTTGAGCATAAGCACAAATGTTACCGAACACCTTTTGCATACTGACTACGATTTCCACCCTTCAGTAAAATCAATTTCTTTCTAAAAAATAAAAAAATCTAATCAATTGATTACAGGTTGTGCTCTTCGCAAAGTTGAGGCCTTATTTGTAGTTATCTTTTCATAAATAGGCATATACATTAATGCATTATTTAGAGGAAGCTTTGAATCTTTCATCATCAAAATCTCTGTACTTTGCACAATGAAAAATTCTCATACAAGGAAAGTTGTTTGCAAAAAGCTCCAGCCCTACTTTGGAAAATTTTAAAATATGATGATAGTGAACATTATATATGTTTCATAGAGAAATTAACTGTTCTCATGTTTAATGTTAGTAGCATATATATATCAATAACATAGTACAAATGATAAAAGCATAAGTCTATAACATTAAGAAATATAGTCAAAGTAAAAATAACAATATTGAGTTTCAATTTTCAATCATCATATCTATATCTGAAATAAATAAACATAATACAAATACATAGAAGATCATATCCTAAGCATTAAGAACTCTTATTCTTAACACAAATTTCTTGTATTAATAATGAAAATGCTTAATGGCTTAGTTAGTTAGCCCATTCAATACGCTATTATGGCATCTTCTCTTTAAGTACTTTATTCTGCATCCGCAAAAGTAAATACATGAACTACAATATGCAAAAGGAGAACTGCAAAAAAAGCAAGGAAGTGCATTCAACAAGTAGACTATGTGACATTAGTAAAATTAACAAGTCACGATGATTGAAAACTAGTGAACATAAAACAAATATGAAAATATTTAAGGACATTTACAATTTTTGAAAGCATACAAGCTAATTGTTTGACTATCAGCTACCTCCCGAATACATGGCCTCTTGAAGCAATTTCTTCAACATAGCTTGAATGAATTATTTCATTGGTCCCATTGTAATCTCTAGCCACACATGTTGATCGAATAATTACTTTTTGATTTCCGTCGCCTCCTCATGTAACTAAGCAGTTGACAAAAAAATTGTTTCATTACTAACAAATTCAACTACCAGTTTGTCAATCTATTCTAGAGTAAAATTAGTTATAGCATCAAATTGCTCTACCTTTGATTATTTTCTCTTGTCTAGTTCAAATGTATCTTTTGTAATCGATTCAGAATTTTGTATAATGCATGAACTGTCCAAATCTTTAACAATTTGCATAGCCTTTAGAAACACATCACTTCTTATATTCTCTATGATCTTACATTCAAATATAATTTTTTGCAGTGTAATGATTCTTTTGGACCATCCAACTTTTTTTGCCTCATTCAATTAAAATTTGGTAGTTCTCAATTTTTTGTGTCTAAATCAAGCAACAATTCAATTTTTTGTCTAAAAGAATGCAAGTCATTATTAACAAAATGCTTGTCTTAGGTAACATTAATTGTGATAAAATCAACAAATGAGTTGATTTGTTGTGCTAACCATAGCAGAACAGAAATGACTTGCCATGCATGTTTAATGATTTCTAATCGCTGGTATATATTACTAATTATATGACATTTAATTGCATTAATCAATTGTAGAGCTCCAATAGATAAATGAGATGTGCTAGCTGTGGGAATTGGAGATTGTTGAGTTTGTATTGCGATTGGAGTCATTAACAAAGGACCCATATTTAAAGCATTTTCTAGCATATATATTGTTTCTTTTAGTACTAAGTTATTTTTGTTTCATTCCTCAATAGACACCACAAGTGCACTCCGGTAGCTTCATGTAACGTCAAAACATTTTTTATTACAATTCCACACACATGAAGATTCATTTCTAATGTATCAATAATTTTTTTACCGTGCATCCATAATTTTAAATTTTTTAGTATTTTACTCACTCTGTTATAGTTTTCATCTTGAAAAGTGACAAACTAATCATTGAAAACAATTTTTTTTTGGAAATTTTCTTCAATATTTTCTAAATTTCATTGAAAGCACCACTGATCCAATCAAGTAGTGTAGTTTTAATCTCCTCATTGCTAGCTTCTTGACTACTTCTTGTTTGCAAAGGAATTTTGCATTTTTCTAATTGAGGCTTCTTGTCATCTCTGTAGCTGCTAGGTGATCATTAATCAACTAAGCAGCTTCAATATCTTTTCATTTTATTTCACTTGAAGATGAAGGAAAAGAAATTTTGAATATGCAAATATAATATTGCACAACTTTTCCACTTCTTTGTTCACGCCTTGTTTCACTACTAATACTTCCTTCTTCAACAATTTCTCTTATAGTCATTTCTCCTTCTTCATTACTACTTCCACTAATATGAATATTTTCACTTTTACTTGCAACTTATGTCACAATTCTTGGAAGAAATAGTGGTTTACGTCGAAACCATTAAAATTGAATAACCATATTATTTGTTATTTCTTCATGTATCCCTTTCCCACAAGACGAAAACTTGTGCTTCGCCAGATATTTGACGGGTCTCTCATCCATTTGTCATGAAAATAACTTGTTTTACAAAAATATCTTGAATTAGACAAAAAATTGAAATTACTTGTTGCTTCCACAATGTGGGATAAAAAAAATGCATAAGTTCTTTGTCAACACTGAAATTAGGGTATGTGTTAACTCATCAAAAGTGTGATTGGAAATGAGCACTATTATCAGATATGTCATCGTGAAAAGCATATTTCTCTTCTGCAAATGTACTGACAGAAAACATAGTTCATTTGAATAAGATCAACCCAGTCAAATACACAATTTTTTTGAACAAGTAATAAAACACATAGAGAATGGAACTTGGCACAATGGCAGTAGTTTCTAGGCCCATTAAATGCACATACAACCAACAAAACTTTCTGAACAATTCTCTAAACAAAGTGATATATAGAGAGGAAAGATCAGAAGGAACCTCATAATATAGCAAAGTGAACTCTTGTAAGATTTTCAAGCCAATTTTCTGTGATACTAAAAAACTATTTGCGTTTGAAAAATCTAACCGCATATTTGGAAACGATAGCTTCAATATCTACCTAAATATCTCCAAAACTCAAAGAAATTCCAATATATTTGGCTGACAATCTGATTATTTTTTTTTCCAAGTCAAAATTATCTACACATAAATAAAATATCTCACTGAAATCAAATAACTTTTGAACACATGCAACGTTCGCTATTTTTTAAGACCAAACCTTATCATTGTTCTTCTCTTGCAGAGGTAAATTCACATATCACTCTACTTAGTCTACCAATGAAAGATCTGATCGGTAAGCACAAGTGAGTTAATAATATCAATCAAAATCACTTCTTTCCTTCTTCTTGAAGCCATTTCTATAGTAAAATTTGAAATTTTTTCGTCAACCAACAACGCTTTCGTTGCACTATAGGTATAGATTAATGATATTTCAAACAAGCACCACTTGCTACTATTTTGTCTATGAAATCCCTTCAATAGGACATTTCCATTATATAACAATTCAATATAGAAAAATCTACATTTACGAAAATAACATAAATAATTTTCATAATTTAAACCCATCAAAATTCTGGCAAGAAAGCAATAGAAATCTCAACAAGATTTTTAGAAAACTAGGAACAAGTTGCTTTTGGAAATCAGATTACATTTTTCAAACTACAGTGTTTTTTTGCACCAGAGTAATTGTAGATATTTTTGAATTCTCTGCCTTTTCCTGTTTCTGATACATATGTGTTACTATTATGCATGTGGATTTTGTTTTACGAAATCAATATCAATTAGAAAACAACAAAGCAGACATTTATAAGAAATAAAAAAATAGTTTAAAAAATAAATCTCAAATTTGAAAATTAGTTACTCCATGTACGAAACAAATTAAATGTGAATATTTTCTAATAATGAAAACTAGCATACGGGTTGTCCAAAATTGTACCCCATACTATATCGATGTTAGTGTAGAGGTAGCGAACTACTAATGTTAGTATACCATCTACAGAAATGGTGAAACCACACTCTAGATAATGAAAGCATTTTAATTTTTGTCTTTCTTCTTATTATCCTTTCTTTTGCTTCTACATAATGCAATTCGTCAATTCCTCCTCTTTCCCATATGCAATATACCCCTCCCACATTGATTACAATTACCAAGAAATATTCCACTATAACATTATTATTATTATTATTATTTTTCAATTGCTAAAATTTATTATTAAATAATGTCATTTAATAATTGAAATCTCACACTGAACCAAGTTTCTATATATAGCATAAGTTATAAATTCTTAATTATGTAGATTCATTTATTCCTTTCAAAGCCTCGACACACGCACAACCACTTCCACACAACTAGTTCTGTATCTAGTAACGTTTCACAAATACTCAATTAAAAACTTATATGCTTTAAGTAAAAAAAAATTATATGTCTATAAGAAAATTACTTATAGGAAATGGTTTTACTTATAGGAATTGGTTTTCAATTCACCATTGCAAAATGAAAATGTGGAACCTTCTCACAATGCTTTGGAAAAATAAATCTCATAGTTTAATGTATAACTAAATTATTATTTACTATTGTGATCATACGTTTTGGTGCAAATCTTTCACTGAAGACAAATTTTCCTTCATTATGGAAACCATTATCCTAATTCTAGAAGAATGAAAATTGTAGAATGAAACATTGATGTGTACCATTTTTGCTTCTCTACATGCATTCATAAATAAAGACAACTGCAACAAAATAGTCATTTTTTGTAGCCTAAAAACCCTCGATAGTTATCAACATAGTTATAACAAGTGTGATTGTATTCATATTCAAATGATAATCACAAAAAATGTAATACATAGAACTTGACATGTAAAACATAATCTAAGGATTATTGAAATAACTGGAAAAAAGTTTCAATATTAGAACATAGTAAATAGGAAAGCATTTTAATTATTATTCATTACAGAACATTGGATAATATGTAGAAGTGTAAAGAAAATATGGGTAGCCAATTGTTTAATTATTGTTTTCTATATAAAATTCAAGGACTTACGTCCATACAACATCTAATTTCAAACTCCATCTCACAATTGTTTACACAATTATGTTTACATAATTAGCAGACATACTAAGAGATAGAAAAAATAGTAATCAAAATTCAAATAATTTATGGTCACAAAGCCATGGTATAGGAAATAGGCTTTGTTTCATAAATAAATTTTGAGAATGTAAATACTTCAATCGCAAAGGTGTCTCAGTGACAATTGCAATTGCGACCACGTTAATTGCAAACTCAAAAAGTCATCTGCAACAGATAAAAAGGAATTGCATCCTAGCATTAGAATATTCCATCATAATGCACATATAATATCTAAATAGTAAAATGTTTTAACACTATAAAAAAAACATTCGAATGCATTAAAACACTTACAATATGAAAAATAAGAGTTTTATATTCTTCATCTCTCAACTATCTATCGTAATCAGGTTGCTTGCAAAAAATTCCTTCACTTAAGCTTCAATGAATTCTTTCATCAAAGAAATGGTAATGTCCTACTTAACATGTGTTTTATATAATATAACCCGTTGTTGGCATGGTTCGAGTCATATTCCCGTGGTATTGAACGTGCATTTGTTTGTAGTCAATTCGATGACTGAGAGCATGTCAGGTAATTCCCACATCATCCGATCCGATCTGGGACTTGTCCTAGTCTTCTAGATTCCTTCCCTCTAAAGCACCTCATGATCTGGGTTTATAAAGATCTATTTCTGGTAGGTAAAGAGTAGGTAAAAAAGTGGCTATGCCCACCATACCTGACGCAAATTTCGTGTCCCTAGCTAGGCTGGCTTCATCAATGTCTTTATTGGGAAAGCAACACTCTATAAACAAAGGTTGGGTGAAGGCAGTAATCAAGTCTGGGTCAAGTTGATCCGATCCAGTGCTGATAAGAGAAATAATTATTTGTATCTACTAATCACGAATTTATTTTTCAAGTGGTCTAGGGAGATCAGGAATATTTTTTCAGGTGGTAGAAGGTGGGTAGCAGGCAACATTATAAAATAAAGGTAGTTAGGTTATTCTATTCCTATAATGATTAGGTTCTCTATTTCATTGAATACCTCCCCGTCAATTTTTTTTTCTTGTTTTCATTTCAAAACCGAGTTAGAGTACTATTTGTTGTCAACAACAAAAGTAATTAGCCATTTTCTAGTTTCCTCTGCACAAAAATCAATAATATCATCAAACTCTATTGCCTGTGATTGTTTCAACTTCTCCTTTGCAATTAATTTATATTCATATGTAATATATGGATTGTTTAAATTATAAATAATCACTAACGCCTTGAGATACACATCTACTCTTCAATTTTCTATGTCTCCACGCTAGAAAATAATCTCTTTGAATGTTATGATTTTACTAGACCATGTAGCCTTCATTTACCTCATCTGATCAACACTATGCAGTGCTTGTTTATCTCTTTCTAGTTCAGATAGTGAATCAAGATTATGACCAAAAATTAATATGTCATTGTCCATGAATTCTCTATGTCCCTCCAACTCACTTTTGACCATTTCGAGAGAAGACCTCGTTCTTTGCTTTAAATGTTGAAGATCAAAAGAAACTTTCCATCCATATTCAATGATCCACAATATTTTGGATATATTATTAATAATATACAATTTCCCTACACTCAAAATATTGACATTTTTCTCAAACCTATTATAATCGCCAGGTATCACTAATGGAGTCTTCAACAAAGGACTTGTGCTAAAATAATTTTTCACATCTTTAATTTTTTTCCTTTAGCTTTTTATTTTATGCTTGTCGTTGACCAATAGAATCTGCAAGTGCTTCACCAAAAACTTGAGGAAATTTCATTAACCCAGGCATCTCAACAGAAGATAAATCAACATTTAATTTTATCCTATCAACAAACTTTCTATAAGAAAGTTGTATTCTTTCCATCTTCAATCTCTTATAGCCCTGTCATAATTTTCATCCTGCAATGTGACAAAACCCTCATCGAAACTAATATTCTCTTTAGCAATTTCCTCCATTATTCTATGATTTTCTTGTAAATAATTACTAACCCAATTAGGTAGTACAACAGTATCAACTTCAATGCCCATTGTTTCTTCAATACTCTCTACTTCAGGAACACTCCTAGATCTACATGATTCAACAATATATGCTCTTTTTGGAATTATTCTACGAGGATGTCCTTCGTCAACCCCATGATGTAATACCCTATTGGTAACCAATGTTTCACTTTCAATACTTCTTTTCTTTTTTTTTAGTAGATGAAGTCGCACTAGTACTGCATGTACAAGATTGAGATTGCCTCGTAGGGTGTCTTCCTCTATTCTTAGGTATTTCTCCCATTGCAATGATCTCTACTTCTCTACTTCTCATGATCTCTACTTCTCATAAACATTCTCGTATATTATAGACTCAAGGTGGTCCATGAAAATTCTTCCACTATAATATCCTTTAATAGCTTCAACTTCACTTAAGTTGAAAGCATCCAAAGTCTTTGCAAAAACGAGAGTGTGAGTTGTATTCTTCATAATCACTTTTCCAACAGTAAATGGAAAATAAATAATTTGTCTCTTATTTTTATATTCAAATATAGATAGCCAATGGCGATATTTCTTATAGACTTCAACAAAAAAATTAACTATATAAAACAAATATCGGCAAAAAAATGACCTATCTTCAAAACCATAAATTCATATAACCTTATTTCTTTCTCTTTCATCAAATTCCCCTTGCGAAGTGAGAAAGTCTCAGCCTCTGTAGATATTCGAGAAGGATCTTGTCTAGTTACTGTACTATACACTTGTTTCACAAACACATCCTGAATTAAGAAAAAACTTAAAGAAACTTCATGCTTCCATAATATAGGATACCATAAATGCATTGGTTTATCGTGAAACTAGAATATAGGATTACAAGGCAACTCGCAAACACATGCATTAACATGACAAGGGTTATCAGATATGAAATCATAAAGAAAAAATTGCTCTTGGTTAGTCTATGTAACTGGAAAGTTAAGTGTTTTGAAATGATATAAACCCAATCAAACATACAATTATTTGTATATGTCTCATAAAGTGCATTGAAAATGGATTCGAGACATGTGACATACTTTTTATCCCTGCTACGCAGGAAAAAAACCAACAAAATTCTCTAAATGATTGTGTAAATAAAGAAATATCTACGAGAGAAAGATTGGAAGGAACCTCAGAACTTGTAGAAATAAATTCCTAAACAATGTAAATTTTCGG
>APFE031422939.1:122367-169517 GCA_000404065.3 Pinus taeda
CCTTGACTTAAAGTTGCATATACATCTTTAAAATATATATCTTGAGCATATTGTTCAATGTAGCTCTCATGCAATACTGAATTATGCTTAAGTATAGTAGATGCATTTATAATTGGTCTAGATAACATATTTGCAACATTATTGTGCCTTTTTTATATCTGAGGACGAAATGAAACTATTTTAGAAAACCCATACATCTATAGTGTCTTGATTGCTGCAACTTAGTTTGGGAGTGTAGATATTGAAGTGGTTGATGATCAGTATATATAACTATCTCTTTGCCCATTAAGTAATGTTTCCACTTTTTCACACTCTGTACTAATGCATACAATTCTTTATCATATGTAGGATAGTTAACTATTGCAGAAGTAAATGTCTTAGAATGATAACATATGAGTTTACCGTGCTGCATCAACACTGCTCCCATGGCATAGTCACTGGCATCTATTTCAATCTCAAATGGTCTTTGAAGATTGAGCAGTGCTAGTACTGGTGCTGTACTAATCTTTTCTTTCATGGTGTCGAAGGCTTTCTGCTATTTGCCTCCCCACTAAAACACCTTGTTCAATCTGTCTAATCCAATTATCCAGCTTCTTTGCATTCAACTCTCCATCATATATTGGTAAATCAAATTTAACATCTAATTTAATAAAAGATGTCTTCTTTTTATGTTCAGGGTTATTAGGAGGCATGAGGAATTTTTGTTCTTTCCCTTTGCCTTTGGAGTGATAATGGAGGAGAGATTCTTCTACTCTGTCTTGTTTGGAGCTTGATGCATCTTCATCTCTATGTTTCTTATAGTCCCTATACATTTCCTACACCATGGATTTTAGGGTCATAAAACTATCCATGAATTGGGGGCCTGATTCCAGGGGATTTTATTCTGACATTTTCCACTTAGAATAGACTCTTCCAATTTCTGGGTTAGTTTCAGCCAAGTCTCCTTCTCCTAATTTAAGCTTTGATCTAGTTATCATTCAACAACAAAATCCAACACAAGCTTGTCTAACCTTAATAACTCTATGCTCTGATACCACTTGATCTGGAATTCATCCAGGATAAAGAATGAAAGGTATTATAGAATCATGTGCATGGAGGTGCCTATGTTACTTATGCAATGGATCAATAAGATTGCAAGAATACATAGACAATGAGGCAATTAGAGAAAACATAACAATCAAACATGTAAACAAAACAAGTTTAATACGGAGTTCACCTAATGCTCCTGGGCTACATCTCCTAGTCCAGCCTTTTAGTGGTGGCCTCTCTATTATGTTTTCAAGCAGAGTTTTTACAATGGTGAGCTCAATTTGAGTCTCACTAATAGAATGAAGTTAGTAGGAATGGTGTGCACAAACTCTCATTACTGAACTCGACCTCTGAGGGTCATAGTATGATAGGCCTATGCCGAGGAGCTTACTTGAACCTCTCAAGCCTTCAATGGAGTACACAGACTCTCTGACTCTCTCTGGCTCTGTCTGGATTGATGTTGCCTTCAGGTCAGGTCAGCTTCTACTCTCTATTCTCTGTTGTTGGTTTTCTGTGTCTCTTCAATGTCTGCCTCTCTTTTTTGTTCTTCTGCCAATTCATGGCTTTAAAACCAATCTTCTCTTCAACTGCTTGTTTTCGCGTCCTAGCCTTCTGGTATCCTTTCCTATGTCCTTTCAGATTCCTTTACTCTGCATCATCATCAATGGGAAATGCCTCGTAGGGAGGTGGCCACTTGTTTCCTAACAAACTGGGTGTCAGATTCCTTGAATCATACTCAAATGGCTGATAAATCTGTTTGCTTCAAGATCGCTTGCGAACATGTATCATTTGCCAATTCATCATCCATGTCAGATGTCAAATCCATGTCATCTTGTTTTTTGACCTGTCATATCCGGTTAGTCATCGGGACATATCTCCGCCATTGGGACGTATCTCCGCCGTTGATCTAGACCCCCCAGATCCTACGGTCGTCCTTCATATTGGGCGGATAAGGCGCACAACATTTACCCATCCGATGCAGGTGGTTTTCTCTCTCTTCCACCAAATGCATGTCGCTTGATGTGTGGCATCAGGCGAGACTCATTCAAAACTACTTATCACATCGAAGCCTTCTGATATCCTATCGGTTTTGGGGAATCTGTGCTACGGAACTTAAACAATTACTTTTCTGAGTTTTATAGCATTTTCGGGTACGAGATTTCTAGAGCTTTCCTTCATTGAAGGGGTATCACTAATCAAATATCAAAATCCACCTCTGTTTCTTGATCTAGCCTCCAGTTTTGCCATTTTTGTGGCATTGCGCTTTACCATGGGTCAACGGTCTCCGCGCTCGACTAAGGGTCCTTGTTGCTTCGCTCTAGCCACAACTGCAATTGTTATGAGGATTCCTTCTGATAGCTTTGATCTTTTCTAGGACGTGAATCTTTTATCATAATTGAAACAATCATGAAAACTTAGAGAGTTTTAGGATCCAATCCGAATCAATATTATTTTCTAAATTTTATACTAATGTTTTAAAAAAATAATACTAAATATACCATGATTTTTTTCTAAATTCTTTTTATTAAAAATAAAACATAACATTCATAAACTATTTTAACTCTTTGTCACTTGAATTCATTTTATTGAAATAATAAAAATAAAATATATAAAACTCGGGGTTTAGAGATAACGTTGAACTTAAGTTTATTTATGTTATTTCTCATCTTTATCATAGATGGGGTATTAAGATTCCTCGTAAGTGTAATTAAATCCTTGAAGGGATTTTAGCATGAAATAATATATATCATAAAATCAAATATTTTTGATGCCTTTCAACAAGGGATCATGGGTTTTATGTGACAAGCTAAATATTCCATGATTTTCTAATATAGATCTCAGGTAAAGGAGTGCTTGGCGTTCTTACATTTTGAAAATCATATATCCTCTATGATGTGACATGCTTAGTTGGGATTAAGAAGTGTGCTTCCCTAGAATTGATTCCAAAGGAATCATATATTTAATATAAGTTCCTTTGTTCTATAAAATCAATTGTTAAGACTAGGACAATAAACAAATAAACTGCTACATAATAATATAGTGAATGGATATATAGGTAGGGACTGGTGATGTTTCCTAGAAGGAATTTTTGATCAAGATATACCTAAATACCACTTTTGGATTGTCATCTGTAAAATTCACACAATACTATAAGCCATAACAAAGCTGATAGTAGGTACAAATTTATGTATCATTTGCACAAATGTGAGAATGAAGTTTCTCTTAGAAAATATATTCGAATATTTGGACACCTGACCCTTTTCTAGAATTTCACGATGAGGGACACATGTAACACAAAATTTGACATCTGAAATATAATATCTGGCAGGGTGCATGCCATTCACACTTTAATTGATTATTTCATGTTTATTATTTAATTACACATCGATTATAATCTACATGATCGCCACCCTTGCTACAACCAAATATATCTCATGGAATGAGACCCCAAAACTCTGAACAACTTGTCTATTTACCTTAAAAGATTGTAATCTTATGAAATCTTATGAGAATGAAATCATGTCCTTTCTACAACGGACCTATCGCTACATCAGTAATATCATTTCTCGAATAACTGGTACTTATAGAAACAACACTCATAAGAGTAAAGAGATCTTACTGGTAAAGAAAGGGTATTATTGATTCATTGAAAGGGAAAGGGTTATGATTGCAGTGATGGGGCTCCATCGATACCTTTTTCCACTATAGGGTTAGAAATTACAGGTTCAAGTATAGTCTGTTGAGGATGAATTATTGGCTCAAAATAGTAACTAATAATTTTGATATTGGTGAAAAAACATCACATTTCCTTCTCCTTCCTATTGGTGTGTGCATGTATACCATGGGGTTTGATTTCACCATTGAAAATTGACATGAAGTTTTATAGGCGACGATTTCCACTACTATTCGAGTGAAATTAATTACTAGCAACGTTTTCTCATACCAATATTTCACCAACATCATGTGAAGCCTTTGCTAATTTTAAGCTTGAAAAGTCCTAACTGCCCTTGAAGAAAAAGGTGTCACAAACCATAGACGAAGGGAAACTCAAAACCTTTGATATGAATCATGGTATCTCTTTGCGCACTAAGTGCCTCTTCAATAGAAACCATAAACCTAATCATTCTCTAAACATCAAACTATAGGAAAAAGGAAACTAATAACAATTTAATTCATTTCATTGGCCAGTTACTAAATGCATCAAATTCTTCTTGCTTTTTCGTAGTAAAAACTGTTAGTTGACTGCGATGGTTGGAAAATGAGGATTTTGTTAGAGTTGGTTGGTTTACATAGAATTTATGCATTGGCATCTGTATTCCAATTTCACATTCTAAAAATATCTTAGAATCAAACAAATCTCGAGAATATCCTGGAATGAAACATATATCGCTATTATCTGTTGGATTCCAAGATATTCTTGGAACTTGTAATCGAGATAAGCTAAAAACTAAGCACTAGTTATAAAGGGCATGAGTAAAAAATACTTTTAAAACTTTTTATCATGATTAGATGGAACTAGACATACAACTTTCCCAATTGAGGAGGCTTATGATTATGGACATAAAAAAAATTCATGAGGAAAAGCCCATCCATATCTATTCATCACCAAGATGTGGAATAATATTGATACTAGAAGAAGAGAACATAGAAATTAGGGGTATTACTAACCTACAGAAGCCAAGAAGAAGATAAAGTATCAATTAGGGGGATTACTAAGTGGGTACCCACGAAAGATGGAACCTGGCGCATGTGTGTAGATTATCAAGCTTTGAATAAAATTTCCATAAAGAATTGATACCCACTGCCCATAATAGATGATTTGCTAGATTATTTGAAGAATGCAAAATATTTCACTAAATTAGACTCAAGAAGTGGAAATTATCAAGTCAAAATAGATGAGGAGGATATTTGGAAGACTGCTTTTAAAACCAAACAGGGATTGTTTGAATGGCTAGTTATGCCTTTCGGCCTTTGCAATGCTCCAACTACATTCGTGAGAATTATGAATGATGTTTTAAGATCCTTTCTTGATGAGTTTGTAATTGTCTATTTAGATGATATTTTCATGTTCAACAAATCACGAGAAGAGAATGTCAAGTG
The DNA here is from genome assembly GCA_000404065.3 of Pinus taeda. Taxonomy (NCBI): domain Eukaryota; kingdom Viridiplantae; phylum Streptophyta; class Pinopsida; order Pinales; family Pinaceae; genus Pinus; species Pinus taeda. The sequence continues at coordinate 127,498 of APFE031422939.1, forward strand.
TGTGAGGAAAGTGTTGGATGTCTTGAAAAATTAACAGTTATTTTTGAAGAAGTCTAAATATGAATTCGGAAAACTTCCTCAGTGTATTTGGGTCACATAGTTGGAGGAGGTGAGCTGAAGATTGACCCCTCTAAAGTTTCGGTCATTGTGAATTGGCTATACCCAAATCAGCCACAAAAGCAAAGAGCTTTCTGGGAGCAACGTAGTACTGGAGGAAGTTCATTGCCAATTTCTCTTCCATGGAAACTCCAGTACATGCTTTCACCAGCGTGACGGTTGTCTTCCAATGGGGAGGGAAAAAAAAAAAAAATTGATGCTTTAAAACAAAAGATCAATTCAGACCCAATTTTAGCATTGTCAAATTTGAAACAACCATTTGAAATACAAACAGATGCAAGTGACTATGCCATGGGTGCAGTTCTTTTACAGCATGGTAAGCCCATTTCATTTCATTCTAAGATTTTTTATGGTGATGTTATTAACTATCCTAGATATGATAAAGATATTTAAGCATTGGTGCAAAGTGTGAAGAAATGGGAGCATTACTTAATGGGAAAAGAAACCATTATTCACACTGATCATCAACCTTTGCAATATCTGTAATCTTAAACAAAATTGCAACAATCAAGGCACTTTCGTTGGATGGGATCCTTACAACAATTCCACTTGGTAATCAGGTAAAAGAAAGGTATTTATAATAGATTTGTTGATATTATTTCTAGACGAGTTGCTAATGTAGCCATTTTACTCAAGAACCATTCTGTTTTTCCTTAAGGTTATGTTGAACAATACGCACATGATGTTGACTTGCAAGAGGTATATTCAAACTTGAGTCAAGGCCACCAAGTTGAGGAATTGGACTAGCATGTACATGATAATATTTTGTATCATTTGGGAAAATTTTGTGTTCCACAGGAAGAGAGATTAAATTTCATAAGGTAAGCGCACACTTCTCTTATTGCTGGACATTTCAGTGTAATTAAAATAGTGGAAAATCTTCAGAGGTATTTTTACTAGCCTCGTATGCTTGAAAGTGTGTCGTTTTTTATTAGAGGTTGTCATTATGTGTAACTAGTAAGCCTAGTAATAGGAAACTAGGATTGTACACACCACTTCCAGTGCCTTCACGCCCATGGGAGAATGTTTCTATGGATTTTGTAGGAGGTTTTCCTTTATCAAGAAAAGGTCATGATTATTTATATGTAGTTGTGGATAGGTTTAGCAAGATGTGCGTATTAATGCCTTGTAAAAAACAAATTACAGTTGAAAAACAACTCAAATTTTCTTTCAAAATGTACAAGTTCATTTTGGATTACCTATTTCTATTGTAAGTGATCGTGATTCCCAATTTGTTGGGAATTTTTGGTCAAATTTATGGAACTTGATGGACACCAAGTTGAAGAAAAGTACAACCTTCCATCTGCAAACAGATGGTCAAACTGAAGTGGTTAATAGGACAATTATTCATTTACTAAGAGGATATTGTAGCAAACATCCTAAGTTGTGGGATGAACAATTGCACTATATTCAACATGATTACAACTGAGAAAAACACTCTTCTACTCTAACTTCTCCTTTTGAGGCATGTCTTGGTTAGTTGCGTAAATCGCCTTTGGATTTCATCTTTGAGAAAGATGTATCTGTAGATGGACTGTTAGAAAATTAAATATTACGGAGCAATGGAACAAATAAATTATTGCAGAAATATAAACACAGAAAAACGCACAAAACAAGAGAGACACAGATATACGTGGTTCACCCAGTTTGGGCTACGTCCACCCCGAACAGCCAGTCCTTCCTTTCTATTATCCAGCAAAATGAAGAGACACAACCTACAACAAATCCGCTGTAATATCCTCTGTCTTCTATCACAGTCTCACCTCTATGTTTCTCGCTCACACAGAATACACATCTATCTCACAACCTCAAATAAAATTCCCTCATACAAAGAGAGGGGTTTCCTTCTAGGGCAAAAAACCCTAAACTAAACATAAGTTCTACCGTCAGATCATCCGCCTAATGAACGGCCCAGATTGACTAGAAATTACTATACTTTTACAAGGCAATTTTACAGTTGTTTTTAGCTTCGGGGGCACTGCCCCCTAGACCCCCCGCCAGGGGGGGCTCCCAAAGGTCGCAGCCGCCCCCCATGGACCCCCCCTGCAACGAATATTTTACGGGCGGTGTTGCCTCCCCCATTTTGAACTGGGGTCCAATGTGGCGGTACTTTTGAGTATAGAAGATAACCAGGCTCCACACCCAACATGGACATAGTGACATAGATAGAGCAAAGAAATTTATTGAGAAAATTTAGTTGATTCACCAAACAGATCAAGAACAACTAGAAAAGAGTCAAGGAAAGTACAAGGCAAGGCAAGATAAGCATCATGTGGATCATCAGTTTCAAGTAGGTGATGAGGTTTGGCTTTACATTAGAAAGGAAATGCTTAAAGAATGTAAAAAATCTCAAACCAATCCGTTATGGTCCATTTAAGTTCTGGAAAATATTGGTAATAATACTTTCAACCTTGATTTGCCTTCATATATGCAAATTTATTCTGTTGTTAATGTTGAAAATTTGAGATTGTATGAGTCTCCTTTGACTGAAGATCAAGGAGAAAGTGTATAGATTCCACCAATTGAATATTTTTCTCCCGAATTTCTTGATTACCTTCAACAAGACACCATACTTGACAGAAGAACAAGGTCATCAAAGAAGGGAAATTTTGATTATCTTCGAGTGGGTCTCAAAGGTACAAATCCATAAAAGTTAAAATGGAATGAAGAGGGGAAGGTGAGGGAACAATACCCTCATCTGTTCAATAGCTGAATATAATATTTTTGGGTCCAAAAGATTACAATGTGGAGGAGTGGTCAAGTGCTCAAAATTATGCTCGAAAATAAAAGTGTCGAAATTTTGTTAAACTCAGTTTCAGATCAAAGATCTTGTCATTCTGATTCCAACGGTGTAAACGACACTCAAATCCGAGCTCGTATGCAGAAGTTAGAGCAAGTCAAACATCAGGTTTGACTTGCTTACATGGCAGGATTGGATGATGTGGCAAGGTCCTTCAGTGAATGAGCAGGCACCAAATGGTAGGCCTCCATTGGCCCCTACATATCGCAAATTGCATGTCATGGGCGGGTCGATTTCAATAATCAATCCCAAGCAAGGCTAGGGTTGCGATGTGATAAATCGCAATCACACTTCTCAACAGGGAAGGCATTGCAGAAATTGGCCCCGATAGGTATCAGATTGTGATGCGATCACAATCACATATTGGTGAAGGAAGGCATTAAAGAGAATTGACCCCCGACAAGTACCAGGTTGTGATGAGATATCGCAATCGTGTATCGCAAATAGGGTAGAGTTCCACAGACATTAAGACCACCGAAACTCCACCAATTGCGATATACTAGATGCAATTTGTTTATGATTTCTAGTTTATAATTATGTCAGGTTTGCTACATCGTAGTCACACAATCGCTGCCGTATTCACAAATATTAAGCCCACTAGTCCCTACAGATTTTGATTTCCGAACTTGTAAGGAAGTATGGCTTCAGTGGTTGAAATGTGGCAAATTTGGTGGATTTGAGGCCGAGTTTGATGGTTAGTGACTTGAAAGGGGGAATTTGTTGAGAAAATTGTGGGAGAACTGGGGGAGGTCATAAATTCTTCAATTCTTATCTAAATTAGGTGCAAAAAGATTCAATTCTAGTAGTTTTGACTATTCTAAATTCGTTGAGACGGGTTTCAAAGGCATTTGAGCATTGTAAACACACTTTTGTTGTAATTTTAAGCATATAGAGAAGCCCAAGCATTGGAAGCTAGACTAAGGAGACGTGGAATAGGAGGGGTGAAATCCTCATCAAATCTTTGTGTTGTGTGTTGTATTTTCATGTTCTTTGTTGTTATTTTGCTATTGTTCAACATATATTTTATGTTAAATTATTTATAACATTTACATAAGAAACTCTCATGGGAATCAGTTAATTAAGAAAAAATGGTGAATCCTTAAGCACTTGATAAGCATCTTGGGTTTTATTCTGAATGGGGAATTAGCATAGCATTACTAGTTTGCTCCATTTCACATCACCAAGCCTACAAATAGTTCCTTCCAAAATCCTGAGGTGAACTTAGAATCTCTTTATGAGATGATTTTCTTGGGAATCCCATGTAGTCTCACAATCTCTGAGATGAATATCTAGGCTACTTCGTTGGATTAATTGGTGGAATTAACTACTATAAAGTGAGCCACCTTGCTCAATTTTTCAATTACCACTATACTTGTGTCATGTTGCCAAGATGTCCTTGGCACAATGTAATAAAATCCATGGATATCACTTCCCATTTCCATTCCAGAATGGGAATAGGCTGCAATAATCATGTTGGGTTTTTTCATTCAACCTTTTCCTACTGACACTCCATACACTTCGCAACGAAGTAAACTACCTCTTTCTTCAAATTAGGCCATTAATAAAACTTCTTGATGATAGTGAGAGTATTCTAATATCCTAGATAGTTGGAATATGGCTTGGCATGAAACTCCTTAAGTATGAGCTTCTTCAATTCACTAGTTTTTGTTACATAGATTCTATTTTTGAATCTTATCAAGCCATATTTTGTGAGGTTATATTCCTCACTCTTCTCTCCGTCACCGTCCTATTGTAACTCTTCCTTTATATGTTGAAATTGTTCGTCATATCGTCCTACATCTTTAATAGATTCTCCAATATTAGTTCCATAAGAGCTTATGGTTGTTAGGTGGTTAATTTTCACTTTTCCACTAAGTGCATCGAAAACCCTATTTTGCTTTTCCTTTATATTTGATCTCAAAGTCGAATTTGTTAAGTTTTTATAGCCACCTAGCTTGTCTCACATTCAATTTAGGTTGATCAAATAAGTATTGCAGCCCTCCATGATCACTCATTAACGTAAGTCTCCTACAAAGGAGGTAATGCCTCCACATTTTTAATGCATGGATTCCCCAATTCATAATGCTTTGCTACCATTCATTACACATCCTAGAGATTGATCTAGATATCTAAAAAGTTGCAGAACTTCATCCGAATATTTGGAACGAAATATTGATACTCTAAGATCTTAAACATTGTTGTTTGATTTTACTAAAAACAATATATAAATCCAATTGAATATTTATTTATTTATTTTAGTGAAAACAATCTATAACTCCAGCTGAATATTTTTTTAACTATTGGTGACATTGATGGGCAAGTTCTTATAAATTCAACATGATATAGCTTAAATTCCCTTGAGCTTATGATAAAAGGAAAAATGGAGTGATTTGTACAATTGTAAATAGGTAGATATGAGACTTTACCTTTTTGTCGAACTCTACTATTCAAACATCACTTTTTCCTCATCATCAAGATTTCCATAGCTAATTTTGAGTGAAAAAGTGTTGCTAGAAATCCCCTTTCTTTGAAATCCACGAAGTCCTCGAAATCTCCTTTCTTTGAGCGAGGATTGGATTCTTCCTAATCATTTTTGACTTGGATATATCGAACATCAAATGGATTTTTCAATGGTGAAACCCGATTTTTCCTTGTGTAGTTTAGGTATTATCTATTGCTGATTTACCTTTCAATTCCATCCTCACTTGTGGATCTTCCATTTCTCCTCTTCTCCTATAGGTGGATCTGTGCCTTTACTTGCTTGTGCCTCCTTGCAATATCTTGCAATATGGCCATATTCATGGAAGAATCGACATTTAAATGGTAACTTATTATAATCTAAACTCTGACAATGATTCCAACCCCTGGTGGGTGAGATTAATTTATGAAGGAAAACCCTTCTCCAAATTTACCTCCACACAAATCTTGGGACATGCAAACTAGGATCCTTTGGGTTCAACCCTATCCAAGTAATTTCCCAATCAATTTCTTATTGCTCGCAGACAATTGTCACTCTACCATGAGACTGGGTGCCAAGTAATTTTAACCCATATATGCACAGTAGGAAGAGGATATAAAAGAGTGTGTTCTCATATATGCATGCATATACACAAGAAACTTAAGTGGGCATACAATAGATGCAAGCGCATATACGAAAGTGGTGTATATACAAAAATCAATGCATATTTGGAAGTGCAAGCACATGTATGGAAGCAATGTATATATGAAGGTGCAAGCACACATACAAAATCCATGCATGTGTTTGCACTTCCATAGATGTGCACATATATGGAAGTAACACGTGTGCATATATGTGCTTGTGTTTCCATTTATGCATCATTTTTGTATATGTGTCGACATTAATATATGCACGACTTCTGTATACAAATTAAGCTTCCATATATGTGTTGATATATAGAATTCATGCATATAAGGAAACCAACTTCGTATATGTGTCTCTCACATATATTTTTATATATAGGAATTTTGACTTCCATATATCCACACTTAGAAAAAAAAACCGAAGAGTGTACTTTGCTTCAATGTTTAAAGGATGCTAGAAATTGTGCTTCAATGTTGTGCATTGCAATATGTAAACTTGTTGGAGGAAATGTCAAGTTGGTCATGCCCATACATGTGCAATGGAAATGTTGGAAACAATAAACATAATATAACATAACTAGTTAATGGAGAGTTCACATAGAGAAATGTTTGTTCCATTGTATGATTATGATTGGGTTACTTCATTGGGTTCCATTGCCTGATTAAGGTTGAGTTGCTTAGTTGTTATCTCTACTGGATTAGATTGCATTTTGATTGAGTAATAGGTTCCGTTGAGTATTTCAAGATGAGAAGCCTTAATCACCCATGGTTCATGGTACCTAGCCAAACAACTTTTAGGGGCCTATGGTCAACAACATATCTATCAATAATTAACCAAACACTAACATTCTTAATAATGGACCAAACTTAAAAGATTCTTAATAATGGTTAATTCCATGTGAGGAATATTTTCTTATAATTATGTTTTAATAGTTAAAGAAAATAGATCTAGGTAGATAACAATTTTTTTTATTAAGTTTATATTATATTAAATAGCAATGTATAAGCACAATATCATGAGGGGATAGTATAATCATTTGATTTATTTTATAGAGTTATGATATAAAAAAAAAAAGTCTAATTGTTTTCGTAGATATGAAGAGAATGATCGATAAAGCCTTTAACTAGTATGATTTATGAAAGTTAAAAATTCATGCATTATTTTCTTTATAATGACACTAAGAATGATATAATTTTAATGTCATTGCTAATCCATGCACCAAATTGGTGTATGAGACCCTCTTGGTTGTGGAACAAGAGACTTGTTTGTGTGCAGTGATTTGACTACTAAAGTCTCTAAAGGCGTGTGATATAAATAAGATACATTTAATGCATTTATTTTGTGGCATAAGTATTAGTATGAAATTAATGTGATTTATATGTGTGTGCAAGTTAAATATGGTTTTCCACAATGAATTTGAATGTGGTGAAAAAAACAAAATATAAGAAAATGAATTAGTGTTCTAAGTATATAGTTTTCATTTATACAAATTATGTATAAATATGTGAACTTTGATCTTTCCTAACACCAATATGCTACTTTTCATACAAAATTTAATGTGTATATTTCCATTAGTGCTAATTTTGAACACCTAAATAAGATGATTATGAGATCAAGTATCCTTGTAATAAAATGATTATGAGATCAAGTATCCTTGTTGTGTGTGCGTTAATTAAAAAAAAAAATTATTTTTATCTATTTTCATTTCCTTATATTAAAATAAACTTGAAGTTAAATGTTAATCAAATACAAATAACTACAATCAAATAAATAAACACAAACACCAAAACCTTATTGCTTAAAATTGAAATAAAAAAGCTCAAACAATACTTATCAATAGTTTGAATAAAACTTTTACGTTTAACTTTTTGTGACCTAACAACTCAATCATAATCAAGTTATTGTCTTCAACAAGACCCATGTTCATACTAGGCTTAAAGACATGAATTAAATCATAAGTCAAACTAGTGAATACAACTCTAAATTTATAGGATGTTGTGAATATCATTTATAAATAGATAAATTTTCAAAATTTATTTATATTTTTCAAAATAAATAAATTTTCATAATAATTTATGTTTTTATTAATTAAATACTTATTATTAAAATTAGAAGTTTAAATTTACTAATATTAAACAATAAGTAAAATTTAAAAACACCATAGAATTAATAAATATGAAGTTATATAAAATTTTCAAAATTGTATTTATTATTTTTATTCAAAAGGAAATTAGTATCAAAACCTTATTTTGATTAGTTTTGATTTACATTAATCACCAAAATTTATATTTAATCCATTTTGATTCCTCTTAAACACCGGAAAAATTAAAAATAATAATAAATTATATAAATTGCCTAAAGCTAATTTTATTTGACATATTTAAATAAAAATAAGTAACAACTTGAACTTTAACCACTAGATTCATTTGACAGAAAAATTAAAAATAATAATAAATTATATAAATTGCCTAAGCTAAATTTATTTGACATATTTAAATAAAAATAAGTAACAACCTGAACTATAACCACTAGATTCATTTGACATATTTAAATAAAAATTAGTAGCACCTTGAACTTTAAACCATAGCTACCAAGTTTGGCCGTACTGGCCAGGAAAATTCGAAAATACTACAGTACGATTCAGTTTTTTTTAAATAATATTTTATTTTTTATAATAAACATTTTAATCACTGCAGTTTGGACAACTATTTATTTTCCTAATTTAAAAATACCATTTTGGAAGTTAATAATTTTTTAATGAAGACAATGCTTGAAACTAATTCCTTAAGGTTTAACCAAGGGATCAAAAGGATAGAGGTATCTAAGATCAAGTAAGAAGAATGTTACTAAGCAAGATATTGTGCTGAAGAGTTAGGCAGTTCAAGAAGGCCATGTCTGGTTGGGACCAAAGAGCGTAAAGACTCTAAGTTTGAAGAAACTAAAGATTTCCTATGAACAGGAAAGCTCGGGGGGAGACTACTAAAGTAGATCTCAAGGTTGGGAGGCAAATTATACTATGTTGAAGAGTCAGGCAGTTCAAGAAGGCCATGTCTAGTTGGGACCAAAGGGCGCGAAGACAGTAAGTCTCAAGAAACTAAAGAGTTCTTGTGAGCATGAGAGCTCAGGGGGAGACTATTGAAGTAGATCTCAAGGTTGGGAGACAAATTATATAGAAATATTTAGGTCTAGTTGCAAGATTGAATCAGGAATATTCAACTAGGTAGTGGTACAGATAAGTATTAATAACAATACTTATTAAGTAGATTTCGTTTTGATCTTGATATAGAAGTAAGGATCATCTCAGTATTTCAAGAATGAAATAGTTTGAATGAATGTTAGTTAACTACCATTCTAATTATTGACATTGTATGATGCAAGAAAAGAACAGAAAAGATTAGCATAGTGAAGTTCATGCATTTCAAAAATCTATAACAAATAGTGTTATAAGGTTCCATACAGTTATAAAATCTAAATATAAATGATGTAGCTAGAGAATAGACTTCATTTTCATTAGAAAAGTTGTTCCATAGGAATTACAGTAAACAAGAGAATTAAATAAATCTTCTATTAACAAAACAGGGAAAAATAGTAGGAAAATTTCTTTCTATATAAAAAAAAAAAGTAAAAAGAAAACTAGTATATGAGTATTGTTTATGAACAGTTAGCGGCACATACAATTTGGAAAATTCAGAACAAATAGGGAAATTTTTGAAGTATAGAAATGCCTAGAACCAAAATTATTAGGAACCCGTAAAGGGTTTTTAGTTAAAAAAAATAACTACATAGATATAAATTGTTCCTTCAAATTACCGTAGACATTATCGGAGATAGAGTCTCTGTAGATACTACAAAGTAGTAAAACTTTTGAAATAAAAAGAATCAGTAGCCAAAACTGAACCATAAACCCTCATAGGGAATTTGAAGAAAACTTTGAGTTAATTAAATATATTATCAACCAAACCAAGTATTACTAGCCGACAACCAACATTAAAAAACAGGAACAATACCAGAAGACAGTTAAGTGAACGAAACGGAGTATAATCCAAGAAATGTTTGGAATGTAAAAACTGAAACAAATATGCACATGTTTCATTCAATAATCTCGGTACCATGATGTGACCATACTAGCCAGGGTTTGAATCTCTTCAACCTCGGTATGACTAAAAGATGATACTAATAGTTAAGTCGGCCGACGTAGGATAAATTTTAACAACTTGCTCATGGCTGATAGGCCTTAGAAAACTCAAAAATAGATTTTGAAATTACAGAGGGTAACCAAAATATCACAGTCATGGAAAGAAGTAAAGTCAAAACTCTCCACAGAGCCATAAAACCCAAAAAACATAAATTTCATTGCAGAACTATTGCATACCTGGGATTTTAATAACCTTGTACCCAAATTGCACCGAGGGCCTTGCAACAGGTAGGAGCCGCATCATGCCCATTTCACACCTTCTGCTAAAACCTCCACCTAGGATGGGTGGATACAAACATGTATTAATATACGGTTTATAGAAAACATCAGTAGAAGAATAAAGCAGATGAAAAACCCAAAACAGAGTCTCCATTAGAAATACCTAGAAGGTTTGAAGGCGTGAGTCGAATGTAGGTAAATTCACACCTTGTAAGACAACAATATCCGAAGTTGCAGACAACCCTAGCAACAAATACAAAAGAATCCAGAGCTCGACAAATGATGGTATCAGGGGACCATCAAGCTACAAATGCAAATCGACCTGAAATTACCAGAAGCACAAACCGGAGCAGAGCAATGACAATATCTCATACCCATTTGAGGGTTAGGGAAAACAAGAAGACACTCCACCATCTGATCTAAAGGAGTTACTGAAGTCGTTGATCTAGAGAAAATCCCAAGGTTACCATGTACGAGGGCCTGTAGCAATAACACCAGCAAGTCGCCACCTCCGCCTAGGCCAATGTAGTGATTAGCCAAAATTAATGTTGGGTAGTGCGAACCATAAGGTAAGTGTTAAATATTGTGTAGAACTGGACCTCCAATTACGGTGAACAAAATATTACAGTACAAGCTCTTTAATGAAGGATATTGCGAAAGTAACATATGTACTCGTTTAACTTTGAGCTAGCCCGAGGGCCGGATAGATGTCCCCCTCTGACTTTATATTCATGGATTAAAGTCTAAACGATAATTGTAATATATAGCTCGAATCCCCGTATTTATCCATATTAGGTTTTAAAATTCAATAATTATGGTTAATGAATGTTGTAAATGATTGTGCTCATATATCAATGGTATCATTCGGTAATTATAGGAAATAGATAAGTAATTTTTTATTATATGCTTAATAGATGTGTGACATATGGTATCAGAGCACTCAGGTTGCTAAACTGAGGCCTCTGGGATAAATAAAATAAAAAACTTTGATGTGCACGTAGGAAAACAGTGCCAGCATGAGGAGAATGGGAAACCCTCCCTATCGGACAACAATGGGAACATGACCAACATCATTTCAAGAAGGTAATCCCAAAGTATGGGTACAGTTATGGGATGAGCCATGAAATGATAATACAACCATCTTGGAGACTGTACAAGAATTAAAAGATAAGATGGCCCAGCTGCAGGCAAACAATGAATGACTAATGCAGGAGAAAGAGAAAATTATGAAAAGTCTATCTGATAGACAGAACCATCGGCCACTAGCCCCTAGTCCTGAACACAGAAATATGACATGGGAACAAGAATATTACACTGAGAATATGGAGACAGAAGGGGGTGAAGAAAATCACAAAGAAGAATCAGATAATGGGTCAAATCATAAGATACATAAAAGACAGAAATCAGAACTTCAAGGAGAATTTCGAAAAATTAAACCTTCTCTCTACGATGGTGAACAGGAAGAGGTAGCAGAGGCATGGCTCATTAACATAAATAAGTATTTCTAGTTGTATGAGTATGACCATAATTTGAAGGCCTGACTAGCCATCTTTCAGTTACAAGTAAAGGCCACATTATGCTGGGAGGAAGTAAAAACAGTACAAGGAGTTGATGAACAAAATATAATGTGGGAAAATTTTCAGATATATTTTAAGGATAAATATCTAACAAAAATATTCTATGATGAAAAAGCGAAATAGTTCCATGATCTCCAATTGGGTTAGATGACCATCGATGAGTTCATAACCAAGTTCACGTCACTACTTCGGTATGTTCCTTACATACGCGAAGAAAAGGAAAAATTACAATGGTTTGTCAGCAACCTTCTAGTCTTCATGAAGGAACGACTAGAGTTTGACAACCCAAAAACCATGGACGAAGTCATTCATAAGGCACAAATCTGTTACCAGCAAAACAAAGCCAAAGGAAATTTAGGCAAGAAGTGGGTTGACAAAAAAGGAAGCAAATTTGTTTCCAGCCACAAAGGGAACAAAGGTACAGGCAACATGGGATCATTTAAAGGTCCAATCAACTGAAAAACAAGTGGAAATCAGCCTAGATTTAAGGTACTAGGTGAAAACAAGGTGAATGAACAAGCTAGTAGATCTGAAATGGAATTAAATAACATACCACATGTACAGTGTTGGGGATATGGAGGGTTGCATTATGTCAAGAACTGCCCACAACGCAGAGGAGCTGATAAGAGTTCATAGATACATGAAGCATCTACAGTGGGAGAGGTGGATAGGAGCATCCCTAAAATTAATGCCACCCTTGAAGACCATCAAGCAGAGATTTAGCCAACAATGGTTGAATTTGAAGGTAAAGTTTTTGACAAAACTATATCTATTTTAATCGATCCAGGGGCTACCCTAAGCTATATTAGCCCCAAGATTGTAGAACAGTGTAAACAACAATTTGTCAAGTTTTAAAATCCATGGCTAGTTCAACTAGCCACAACAACAAAAAGAAGAGTCTTGTCCAAGGTCAACAATTGCCTTTTGAGCTTAGCTAACCAAAATATTATAGTAGAACTTAATGTGTTACCCTTGGGGTCTTACGATGTTCATATAGGTATGGACTAGTTAGAGAAGCATTGGTCCCTTATTAACTACAAGACCAAAACCATTAATTACCAGGATGAGGAAGGAGTAAGGCAAGAGACTCAAGGTATTCAAAAGACTCTACATCTAAGACCTGTAATAGCCTCCCAAATGGAAAAATGCATCAGAAAAGGCTGCCAAGTCTATGCAATACAAGTGGGATACACTGATTCTGAAGATAAATTTGTTTCTATAGAAAATATTCCAGTAATACAAAACTTTCCAGATGTATTTCCTAAGGAAATCCTAGGCCTGCCCCCAAAAAGAGACATAGATTTCACTATCGAGCTAATTCCGAGATCTACTCGTCTACTGAGCCCCTTACTGCATGAGCATACCAGAGCTAACTGAATTAAAAATGCAACTGCAAGAGCTGCTTGATAAAGGGTATATTCGAACCAGTGTGTCCCCTTAGGGAGCTCCAGTGCTCTTTGTCAAGAAAAAGGATGGAGCTTTGAGAATGTGTATGGACAACCGTCAGTTAAGAAAACTGACCATTAAAAATAAGTATCCTTTTCCCCATATTGATGAGTTATTTGATCAAGTAAAGGGTGCCACGGTCTTCTCAAAGATCAATTTACGCTAAGGATATCATCAAATCTGGACAAGGGAGGAGGATATAGCGAAGACCACATTTAGAACTTGTTATGGACATTATGAGTTTGCAGTGCTGCCTTTTGGACTAACTAATGCCCCAACCACCTTCATGTGTCTCATGAATAACATATTCCATCAATACTTCGGTGATTTTGTATTAATCTTTATTGATGGCATACTAATCTATTCTCGAATCCTGGAAGAACATAAGGAGCATCTTCGTATTGTTCTACAAGTCTTAAGAGAACACCAGTTGTTTGCCAAATACAACAAGTGTGACTTCCTTAAGGATCAAATCTAGTATTTAGGACATGTCATCACCAAGGATGGCATTGCAGTAGATCCAGAGAAAATAAGGACTCTCATGGAATGGCCAGTACTGAAAGATGTAGCTGACATAAGATCATTCATGGGTGGCATATCCTATCACATCCTTGCAAAAGAAAGGGAAAGCTTTTAAATGGACCCCCGACTGCCAAAAGAGATTTGACCAGCTCAAGCATCTACTCACCACGGCACCCGTTTTGAGCATTGCTCATCCTAACAAGGAATATGTGGTTTGTACAGACGCTAGCAAAGAGGGTGTCGGTGGTGTGTTAATGCAAGAAGGCATGGTTGTAGCTTATGAATCAAGGAAACTTAAGGAGTACGAACAAAAGTATTTTGCATATGATTTGGAACTGACAGTGGTGATTCATGCCTTAAAAATGTGGCGGCACTACTTAATGGGTAAGAAATTTCTGCTATTGACAGATCATCATAGTCTAACAAGTTACTTTAAGCAACCCACTTTGAATGCTAGACAAGCTTGTTGGGCATTTTTCCTAAGCGAATTTGATTTTGAAATCAAGCATCTGAAGGAGAAAGAAAAATGGGTTGCAGATGCTCTAATTCAAAAGGTAAATTGTATATATGAAATTTATTTCAGTGAATAAAAAACAACTTTTTATGGGTAGATTCGTGAAACAACCATGCAAGATTTAGTATACAAAAATTTATGGCAGCAATTTAGAATTCCAAACAGCCATGAACAACAATTAGGATATGAGGTAAATTCAAAAGGATTACTGATTTATAGGAAGAGGTTATATGTACCTAGTGAAAAACATCTCAAAAATTTGATTTTAGATGAATTTCATAGGATTCCTTGTGCAAGCTATCCTGGATACCAGAAAATGATTTTTGCCTTAAGGAAGGAATATTTCTCACCTGGAATGAAGAAGGAGGTAGCAGAATATTTAGCCAAATGTTTAGAATATCAGCAAATAAAAACTGAGCACCAACACCCAACAGAATTACTCCACCCCTTACCTATTATTGAATGGAAATGGGAAACCATATCCATTGATTTCATCACCGAACTACCTAAGTCAAAAAGAAAAAATGACTCCATCATGGTAGTGGTAGAAAAACTGAGCAAATATGCTCATTTCATACTAGTCCAGTCAACTTGTAAAGCGATGCAGGTTGATAACATTTTCATGCCGGACATTTTCAGGTTACATGGTATACCCAAAATGATCATCTTAGACCATGATGTGAAATTCACATCAGCCTTCTGGAAGGCCCTTTTCGAGGGATTGGGTACGCAACTACACTTGAGTACCACTTATCATCGTCAAACGGAGGGACCTATGATTCAGGAGCATTCGACACTCTTCATTAAAGGAGGAATCCAAAGTGGAGCAAGGAGAATGATGTGCACCATCAGAGCTGAACAAGGGACAAATCTGTTTAAAACAGAGTAAATTATGGAATGGATATAGTCTCTCGAAGACTTTATTAAATGTAATCTGCCACATATGTATGCATGTAGAGAGAATTAGGGACAGTTGAGTGATTCATGGAGAGGATTTGATCAGATCCTTTCAGTGATCCGATCCAATGTGTTTTATAAATGATGAACCTGCGTGTTCAATGGGGACAAAGAGAGACAAAGTAACAATTAGAATTTGTGTAAGTCAGAGTGGTGAAAATGTAGTCGAGAGGAGAACTGTTACTAAGGTTGAAATGCCTTAGATTTGTAACTATGCTATGTATAATATAAAGTGTGTTTAAGTATTGAATTGTACATTTGTGTGTTGTTCATAGATAGTATGAATATTCCGTGTTGTAGGTTTTATCGACCATCGATCACTGTAAGGATCGATGGTGATCCAATGATTGTATGGTGTGTCATGTGTAGGTAGATTTTGGTGGCGAAACTGTGTTTTAAGCACAGAATCCATCAAATGGTGGACAATAATGGCGGAAGGTAAGGAATCTCTGGAAGTTGATCTAGATTGTCATATCGACAGATCAACAGATCGACGGTCATCGAATGGTGAAAGAGCGTGGAGGATAATCGGCGAAGAGTAGGTTTTAATAGTGGAAATGGTATTTCGAGTGATCTCAAAACCATAAGTGGTATTGAAGGGTGAGCACCCGATTCGACTCATCGAGTGACATGTAGTAGCGAGGAGGAGAGAGGAAACCACTTTTCAAGCAGTTAATCCTCGTACTAGTTGTCCAGCTGATATTGTTGTGAAGTATTGGATCGAATAAGGTGAAGATCTACGGCATAGGATCAACAATTAGTTTCGTTGATCGGATATAACATTAACCGTCAGATCGAGCAGCAGACCAATGGTCCTTATTTGATTCGTGATTGGCGATCGGCGAATGCGAAGGAAAATGCATCAGAAAGGAGATGGACTAAGAGCAGACCTGCTAATATTTATGACTGCGAATGTAAAATATTTGAAGTCCGACCTTATGTGTTTCGGGTCGGGTTTCCATGTTTTTTGTGTAGTTCCTATGTAATTCGATAGAGTGAATGGTCCCGCATTCTGAGGCTTAAGAACATATGTAATGCTTCTGATAATTAGTGGGCCATGACCCACAGGCCTCAGGATCGAAATTTACAAAGAAAAGGGAAACTGGTATACCCCAAAATCTCCTTTTATCAACAAACATAAAGAGTAAACCAAGTGGTTGAAGACATGTTGTGAACTTATGTTATGCAACAACCTTTGAAATGGGAGGATTACTTATACTTAGTAGAATTTTCTTACAACAATGGATACCATACATCTCTACAGATAAGTCCTTTTGAAGTATTATACGGGCGTAAGTGTAGAACACCATTGAGTTGGAGTGGACCAGAGGACAAGTTGATGTTAGGACTAGACATGTTGGAAGAAATGGAGAAAATGGTAAAGAAAGTACGAAACAACCTAAAGGCCACTCAAGACCAGCAAAAGAACTTTGGTGATCGGAAATGGAGTTTCTGAGAATTTCAAATAGGAGACCATGTTTACATTAGAGTACGAGCTAAGAAAAGTACATTGCAATGGGCCGGATGCGCTAAGTTAGCACCCCAGCTTTGTGGGCCATTTCAAATCTTAGCTCGAATTGGGCCAGTGGCTTATCAACTTGCTTTACCCAGCCACATTCATGTGCACAATGTCTTCCAAGTTTCTTTACTTAAGAAATAAATTTATGATCCTAAACACATAATCAATTGGGAAAACATCCAGGTAAAATATTCGAGATTTTTTTTTTTTTATATATATATATATATTATATATATATATATAATATAATATATATATTAAGGAAGTTGATTGATGACTTAAGTTGTTTGTTTCTATGTAGGTTGAACTGGAAAGCAAGTTCTTGGTCGAACCTCTAGGTATACTAGATTGAAAAGAAGTAACACTTAAAACGAGTTATCACCCAGGTTAAAGTGCAATGGTAGCACTTTGGGCTTGAAGAGGCCACCTGGGAAGATGAGCAGGTTATGAAGGAGACCTTTCCAAATTTGTTTCAGAAGGACAACATTGGGATGATGTTACATCTTGGGGGGGAAGATGTGATATCCCCCAGACTATGTAAATATTTTAATTACTGTAGTTGGACAACTATTTATTTTCCTAATTTAAAAATACCATTTTGGAAGTTAATATTTTTTGAATGAAGACACTAGTTATCAGTAAATATTATTTTACTTAATAAACAGTTAGGGAAACAATGATTTGTTCTTAACTGAATTCTTGAAGCTAATTTCTTGAGGTTTAACCAATAGAGTAAGAGGATAGAGGCATCTGAGATCAAGCAAGAAGAGAGACACTAAGGAAGATACTATGTTGAAGAGTCAAGCAGTTCAAGAAGGCCATATCTGGTTAGGACCAGAGGGCACAGAGACTGTAAGTGTCAAGAAACTAAAGATTTCCTGTGAACATGAAAGCTCGGGGGGAGACTACTGAAGTAGCTGAAGTAGATCTCAAGTTTGAAAGGCAAATTATATAGAAATATTCAGGTTTGGTTGCAAGACTGAATCGGGAATATTCAACTAGGTAGTGGTATAGATAAGTATTAGTAACAATGCTTATTAAGTAGATTGTGTTCTGATCTTGATATAGAATTAAGGATCATCACAGTAGTTCAAGAATGAAATAGTTTGAATGAATGTTAGTTAATTGTCATCTAATTATTGACATTGTATGATGCAAGAAAAGAACATAAAACATTAGCATAGTAAAGTTCATGCATTTCGAAAATCTATAACAAATAGTGTTATAAGGTTCCATACGACTATAAAATCTAAATATAAATGATGTAGCTAGAGAATAGAATTCATTTTCATTAGAAAAGTTGTTCCATAGGAATTACAATACACAAGAGAATTAAATAAATCTTCTGTTAACAAAACAGGGAAAAAAAAGTAGGAAACTTTCTTTCTACATAAAAAAAGTAAAAAGAAAACTAGTATATGAGTATTGTTTATGAACAGTTAGTGGCACATATAATTAAAAAAAATTCAGAACAAGTAGGGAAATTTTCAAAGTATAGACATGCCCAGAACCAAAAATAAGGTATGTAAAACCAAAAATGAGGTATGTAGCCTCACGAAAAAATTATTAGGAACCCGCAAAGGGTTTTTAGTTAAAAAAATAACTACATAGATATCAACTGTTCTTTCAAATTACCGTAGACATTATCAGAGATAGAGTCTTTGTAGATACTACAAAGCAGTAAAACTTTTGAAATAGAAAGAATTAGTAGCCAAAATTGAACCATAACCCCTCATAGGGCATTTGAATAAAACTCTGAGTTAATTAAATATATTATCAACCAAACCAAGTATTACTGGCCAAGAGCTAACATTAAAAAATAGGAACAATACCAGAAGGCAGTTAAGTGAACGAAACAGAGTATAATCCAAGAAATGTTTGAAATGTAAAAACCAAAACAAATATGCACATATTTCATTCAACAATCCCGGTACCATGATGTGACCATACCATCCAGGGTTCGAATCTCTTCACCCTCACTATAACTAAAATATGATACCAATAGTTAAGCCGGTCAATTCCGGATAAATTTTAGCAACTTGTTCATGGCCGATAGAAATCAGAAAACTCAAAAATAGAATTTGAAATTACAGAGGGTAACCAAAATATCACAGTCATGGCAAGGAGAAAAGCCAAAACTCTCCATGGAGCCATAAAAACCAAAAAAATTAAATTTCATCGCAAAACTATTGCATAACGAGGATTTTAATAGCCCTGTCCCCAAATCGCACCGAGGGCCTCGCAACACGCAGGCGCTGCATCATGCCCATTTCTTGCCTTTTGTCAAACCCTCCACCTCGAATGGGTGGAGATAAACATGTATTAATATATGGTTTAGCAAAAATATCACTAGAAGAATAAAACAAATGAAAAACCCAAAACAGAGTCTCCATTAGAAATACCTGGAAGGTCTAAAGGCGTGAGTCGAATGTAGGTAAATTCACACCTTGTAAGCCAACAGTCTTCGGAGTTGCAGAAAACCCTAGCAACGAATGCAAAAGAATTCAGAGCTTAACAAATGATGGTATTAAGGGACCATCAGGCTGCAAATGCAAATCGACCCGAAATTACCAGAAGCACAAACCAGAGCAGAGAAATGATGAAAACTCATACCCATTTGAGGGTTAGAAAAAACAAGAAGACACTCCATCGTCTGATCTAAAAGGAGCTATCGAAGTTGTTGATCCAGAGAAAATCCCAAGGTTACCATGTACGAGGGCTTGCAACAATAACTCTAGCAAGTCGCCACTTCTGCCTAGGCCAATGTAGTGATCAACCAAAATTAATGCCGAGTAGTGTGAACCATAAGGTAAGTGTTAAATACTGTGTAGAACTAGACCTCCAATTACAGTGAACAAAATCTTACAGCACAAGATATTTAATGAAGGATATCGAGAAAGTAACATATGTACTCATTTAACTCTGAGCTAGCCCGAGGGCCGGACAGATGTCCCCTCTAATTTTATATTCATGGATTAAAGTCTAAACGATAATTGCAATGTATAACTTGAATCACCCTATCTATCCTTTTTAAGTTTTCAAATTCAATAATTATGGGTAATGAATGTTGTTAATGATTGTGTTCATATATCAATGGTATTATCCGGTAATTTTAGGAAATAGATAAGTAATTTTTTTATATATGCTTAATAGATGTGTGACATCTCCCCTCTTGTATGTTTTAGTTTGGGTGTGCTTCTACCCTCCTGTATGTTTTGAATTGAGTAGAATGTCTATCTTTCAATTGTACTAACAAAATCTATAGTGTAAACAACTCTTTGAAAGAGTGCTTTCATTGGGATTCACTCAAAAGGATAAATCTATAAAGAGGGATTTAAATTGTTTTGGTTACTAATTAATAATGTTGTTATTTTTCATGTTTAAGGGTTATATTAAAATTTAGGATTCCAACATGTGATTTTTTAAAAAATATATTGTAAATATAGATTTTTTTATTTTTATTTTTAAACAATTAATTTTGGAAAATCTATATTTCCTAATGTTTTCTTTATCAAATTTGGTAACTATACTTTAAACCACTAAATGAGATTTCAGCATTGGATGGTTGCTAGGATATTTTTGTAAAGATTTGAAAAAACATGGTTGAGTAAAGTTGAAACCAACCATGTGGGCGTGGATCAGCTTTCCCTGTGGCAAGCCCTTCTTCTTAATGCATCCCTGCAAAAGAGAAATGTATGTATACGAGTCAAATGTGTCATCTGTTACCTGCAATGCATGGAGTGCTTCTTTCAATCGGCCTTGCTTGCAAAGCGTTACAATGTCTTCGTGGCCACTGTTTTTGGCACCGGGTTGCGTTTTCAGTGCACAACCCGTGGATGCACTATGCCTAAGGTTTACAAATAAAGCCATGATCTTCATCTTCTTGTTCTTGGTGTGATGGTTTTTTGAAAATTGCAGCGTCGCCAACCCGACCTGTGCAAATTTCTTGTTCTGCAACTTTTTTCATTCTGGAAGCATGAAACATAAGAAACCAACATAAAAAAGAAGACACAACTTGATCGCATGTAACGAGTGGGTGTAGAAAGAGTGGTGGTTATGTACTTCATATTTCCCACCACTGAAGAGAATCTTTCTTCATTTAAAATGGAGTGGGCTATTGTAGGAAAGGAACGGAGCTGAGGTGACAGCTTCCCGGCGTCAGCGCCCCGGTCCCGGCGACCCCTCCTCGAGTCCAACGACTGGTTGTTTAATGAGTCTACAGGGATACAAAGTGGGAGTGAGCAGCTCATCATTATCAGTCTGCAAATGAATGACGATGACTAACATTGAGGCCATTGTAGGCTGGTAATCTATCCTTCTATAACAGTTGTTGGATATTTGACACTCATTGTAAGTACTGCTAGTCGATCGAGCATGCTACTCGCTATTGATCTTAGCTGATCTTAGATCTCTCTCATACATGAAATTTTGCCTCACTTTTGCCTAAATTTCTGCAATCTCTACCTCCGAAGGGCTTCTCAACTTGTCTCTGGTTCGAGACATGGGAGAACACTGCAGCAGGGCCTTTGTGTTGCAGAGGATGACCTGCTGTGCACTGTTCATGTTGACAGAGTCATCCAGGGTTCGAGCCTCGAGGAGGCTTGCTTAGTGGGCACTTTATTCTTGCGCTTCTCGACCTCGAGGTTGATAGGTCGAGGGACATTCCAGACATTCCAGAAGGAACAAAACTATTTTTCAAAATTTCATGATCCCGCTCTCAATTTGAAAACATAGAGCGGAGGGATGATTATGATGCATCATGTATGGTGTGTAACACGACTGACTTAACATGACGGACGCAGGCGTTAGAAATGGAAACTGAAACTAAAATTAATAATTGACTTAGTGATTTGTTGTTAAGATTGGCTGACCGTGATGGGGTGCTCTGTTACGCTAATCACTTATTCAATTCCCTGTTACAATGGGTCTGACAGGACATGATGAAGCTTACCAAAAAAGAAAAACTCGAGTGAGTACAAGTTAATGATGGTCTTACTCATTGGTAGCAATGCAAATATAGAAAACCAAGAATCTATTAACTTGAAGGGTTTTATTTGCCATACTTCAATATTGAATTTAAATATGTAAGAAGAAAAAAAAAAAAAAAAAAAAAATGATTATCATTTTTTTGAAATATATAATTTTTATTTATAAAATATGTGTATTACTATGTGAAATCTAGTTTTTCAAATAATGATTATGTTTATTTTTTTTTATTTAAAAAAAGATAATACATATGTTTCTTGTTAGTACAAATTTTTAATTATACAAATGATGCGTTTTCCCTTGAAAAACTATAAAACAACCATTGTTTTTTGATTTTTTTTTTAAATAATTCTAATTTTAAATAATTTCAAATAATTATATCTCTTAAAATTACAAGAGATGTTTAGACTGACTAAAAAGTTTAAATATTATCAACCTTTATTTTTAATAGTATTTTATAATTTTTACAAATATTATTTCATAAAAACACTTAATTAATTCATCAATCAAATAATAATATACATATAAATACATGAATGCTATCTTAAAATAGAAAAACTATATTTATTATTTAACCAACTTGATTGAGCACGTATTTAAATCTCACACCAGTATAAAAATTTAGTTAGTGGAAAATATTTCTTAATTTGAGTAAATCTAACCACCACCTACAGACCACTAACAAATTTCTTCTAAAATTAAAAAACATGCCAAAAACAAATAAAAATGGAATTCTCTCGTATATAAAATATAAAAAAGTTTGGGATAGCCATGGGAATTGTACAAAATGAACAAAAATCCATTATTCTATATGGATCATGTAACCAGGATGATATCAGATATATCCATAACTGTTTTGGGGTAAGTGCAGAAAATCTAGACAAGGGTATGAAATGTTTGGGGTGTCGATTAAAACCAGGATGATATAAAATGGTGATTGGATGTGGCTCGTGGAAAGATTCTATTCGAAGATTAAGGAATGGGAACACAAATGTTTATCTATGGGAGGATGTATCATCCTCACAAAGTAAATGCTTACTCAACTGGGGATTTATTGGGCACACTTATTCCGCATTCCAAAAATGATTATTAATTTACTGAATCTAGTAATGGCAAGCTATGTATGGTCTGGTGTAAAAAGGAGCTGTAAATATCATTTGGTAAAGCTGGAAAAGATGACTAGAATTAAAATTTTGGGTGGTTGGGGTGTTCTAAATCTAATTTTTTTTGGATGGGAACTTATTTTAAAATCTTTATGGAGAGGTATCAATAGTAAAGGCATATGGGGAAATCTGATCTGATCTAAATACATGAAGAATAAGGAGTTTTCCTTTTGGTTCAGACAAGGAGCAATTGGGAAAAAAAGTGGCTCACAGATTTGGAACAACTTTACCAGGGTCAAGAATACCCTCTTCCAAAATATATCGCGGTTTTGTGGATCAAGTAATAGAATTATGTTGCGAAAAGACTGCATTATAGGAGCAGGTGAGGTTCCACCTGGGATAGTGGAATTAATACAACATTTGAATAGAAGAGGCATTTATATCCTCAGCCACCTGATCAGTGACTGGAATGGTAGCATCCCAATTTGGATTGATTCCTCCCAACTGAATCTTACTGATTAGTATAAATTGGATTGGCTACAACTTGTTAAAACATTAAAGGAGGCATGGATATGTTATGACAGCAAAGGGGATTGTGTAGCATGGGCTAGTAAAAAGGAAAACACAGGAGAAATAGAGGCGGTGGACTATTATTTCAAAATATTCCTAAAGGAAATACAGAATGTGGAATACTGTTGGTTTCACAGTTTTTGGAAAATTAATATTCCAATAATAATTGTAATTTTCCTTTGGCTAACATGGTAGAACAAGAATATTACATGGGGGAACTTACAAAAGAAGAACCATCATGGTCCTGGGATATGCTATCTGTGCAGGCATAATGCTAAGGATAATGAACACTTATTCTTACATTGCCATAGATCTGTTAATATTTGGAAACACTTCACCAACAAGCTACAGATTCCTTTCACTTAGTTTAATATAATTGAAAAGTGTTTAAAATGGTGGAGCACTCAGAGAAAAACTAGGCGATTGCTCACTTTGGTTGTTTTCTGGGAAATTTGGAAAGGTCAAAATCAACTAATTTTTGGTTCCAGTAGATGGGGAGAAAACGTAATCTATGAACTCATAGAACAATGGGTTGTATCGGATCAGAATGTAGACATCAAGGAAAAAAAAAGATAGAGAAGGGTAGAGATGAGGTCACCAACAACCCGATGGGGTTTTTTGATGGGGGCAGCGCAAGGAGGAAGATGTGGGCACGGATTTTGGTTAAAGCTATCAGATGAGCAAGAGTTCTGGATACACTGATATGTGGGAGAAGGAACAAGCATGAAGGCAGACGCTGTTTCTTTATGCGGTTTACTATGGTCTATTAAATTTTTGGATATCCCTCAAGTAAAAAATTTTGGGGATTCCAAATGTATGATAGATCATGTTAAGGGGAAGAACAGTATCCAGTAAAATTCTCTACAAGGTTGGATGAGGTGTATAAAAAGCATATGAAATACCTACCTTTCAACATCCATCCATTCAACACATTAGTAGGGCACATAACAAGTTCGCGGATGAATTGTCGAAGAAAGGATTACTAGCCACATAAGAAGGTATGTATATCATGATAAAAGTAGGATCAGACGAGACAAAAGTAGAAAATCTAAAGTTGCCAGGATAGACCACTAATGATCATCCAAAAACGCAGAACATCAATGTAGATAAGTTCATACAAAATCCCTGTTTATTTTCGTTTAAAGTTTTGTACAATTTTTGTATTTGGTTTTGTATAGAAAATATAAGAATAACGAATACTTTAATGTAGTGATATACAGAACATGTAAATGATCTGAGGCACATCCTAGTCTTATAGAAACTCTTAGAGAGTTTCTGTGATATATTGTCAATGAGGTAGAGATAGATGTTGCAAATATTAGAAAACAGTTTCAGATGTATGTAAGATGAGTATATTCTCCCCATATAGTCAAAGTTGTGGATATCACAAGATTTATGAGAACAATATGTCCATCATAAATATGTACTGTTTTAATCATAATATAAAATAGATGGTTTTTTCTGTTTTAATCATAATATAGAACAGAATTGCTGAAAAAAAACACATTCCTTAATTATTATTATTTTTAATTATTTTTTAAATATTTTTAATTACAAAGACATGTAATCATGTGATGAATACTCCGTAAAAGGGCTTTAACATTATTAAATCGTTTTTTTGGATTTTATATCTCGGTTTTTATGTAGCGCTCTATAATTTTTAGATATAAAGACCATTGAAACTAAACTTTGAGAGATGCAAGTTAATTTAGGTTTCATTTATTTTTTAAATTGAAAATCTCAGTGTTGGATTCACACGCGGACATTCGATTTCTACCGTGAACCAAAGACCCCTTGAGCTCAAGCTTTTCTATTGGATGTACTTGACTTTTCTGGAACCTCAATACGAAGCAAAGGACTCTGAATTTTGTTTTGCACAGTTTGTGTTTCATGTAATTTTTTCCTGTATTACTCATTATGTTTTTCTTCATATTCTTATGACTTTACAGAGATAACTAGGTAGGAATAATTGTGTCTCAATCTATTCCTATAAGCTTTCTGAAGTGATAATCATTAAAGGGAATGGATTAATGGACTGTTTGTTTAATTAATTCCCTCTGAATCAATAAATCATGAGCATCTCATTGTAAGCATAAGAATATTCTCTTGAACCTTCTGAACATCGGTCAGAGGTTTTCATACTTATGATTATGCAATTATCTATCTGAGAATTGTGATAATCATATTATTTTTTGTTTTCTGCTCACCACTATTCAAGATTTATCACTGTGTGAAATTTTATAGTAGCCTTTTAATGAGATATTGATATTCTTCAAAGGTTTAGGTATATCAGTTATATATTTGTTTTATTCATTGGTCTCCAAATCAAAACAAAAACCCCCAAAACATTTATCTTAGATGTTCTGGCATAATAGATAAACATTATTATCTCAAGGGTACAACATCAAACTGGCCCCGTTGTTGGGGACTCGAATTCCATTAAGTTTTCCTGGGGCATCGATATGTATTCTATTCCTTTAAGGTGATTAAAGGTTTAGAATGGTTAAAATCCTTCGCATGACAACTCCACTCTCTCAAACTGGCACCTTTTAAGAACACTAGATCTCGTTCAGAGGGTAACCTAGTTGATCCTTTGTCAAATCCTAAAAAAATTCTCAGAAAAGCCAGTTCTAAAAGGGGCCATCAACCCTCTTCTTATTCTTCTTCAGTATTACATTCTGAAGATTTACCATCATTTGATACTTATAGTAACATTCCATCCAATCGAGATTACTCTCACCTATCACCTAGGGTTGCTAAACTCTTGAGGAGAGGAGTCGATTTTAAATCATCATTCCTGATTCATTGATTTGAAACTCATCAAGAACCCTCACTACCACCAGGATCTCCTAAAACTAAACTTGACTTGGGTGTTAATTTACCATAATATAAACCAACAGATTTCATATCCCATACCACTTATTTGTTTCCTCCCACTTTTGGACAACCTGAAGCTTCTACTTCTGAACAACCCGAAGAGACCTTCTCTGTGTATTCAAATCTACTCTTTGAAACAAAGGAAGGTATTCATCCATAGGTCTAAAATTTATTTCTTAGGACTCCTTTGAAATCACTCAGGAGATCCCCTCCTTCTTCACCTCCAACTAGCTCTTCAACCCCTCAATCACCTTCTTCAAATTCTTCTTCATATTATTCAACTTCTACATCCACACAAACACCTCATACACCACCTCCTACTATGGCTTTCCAACCTATTGTACAGGCTAGATATGCAGCTTTAGTTTTACCTCCTAATCTCGATGCATTCCCAGCTGGATACTTGAAATACCTTCTGAGGTATAGTGGAGAGACCGGTCCTTATGGTGAAGACCATCTTCAAGCCTTTTTAGACTTTGCAGATAACATGAATATTGAATGAGAAAATGTTTACATGAGGTTGTTTGTACAATCACTTGAAGGAAATGTAAGAATTTGGTTTAGGCAGTTACCTGCAAATACCATTAGAAATTGGGAAGAGATTACAACTATATTTAAAAACCAGTGGGGTGTGAAAAAGGATCCTATTTACTTTCTTACTGAGTTTGAAGAACTTAAAAGAAATTTTGGTGAAATTGTATCAGACTTTATCAAAATATTCAATAAGATTTACCATAAAATGCCCCCTGATTGTAAATCCCCTTTAACAGCATCAAAGTCTAGATTTTCTAAAGCCTTTGATGATTATTTTTCTGTTATGCTAAGAAAGAGAACTTCAAGAAATCTTGAAGATATGTAGACAAATACTATTGAGGTAGAAGCAAATAGGGCTGCTTCAACTACTTTGAAAGCTAAAGAGGAAAAGGCCCAAAGAAAACTCAAATCGACACCAGAGGCTTCTAATTCCTCTAAGACTAAAAGTAAAGATTCCAAAATAGATGAAATAACTTCTCTTCTTAGAAATCTATCTAAGAGAATTTCCAAGAATGAGACTCAACCTAGGACAACTCAACAAACAATTTCTAGACCCCAAAATCAAAATTAAGGTCAGTATCAAGGAAATCTACCTTTTCGAATTCTTCAAAGAGCTAGTAATGATCAGCAGATTCCTACTCCTTTGTTGATATTTGATCAACAACCTAATGATAATATTATGACCATCACTGAAGATATAAATAATTTGGATACTTCCTCTAATCAAATAGTTATTATTCCTCGTACACAACAAAATCAGGTTCAAGAAGATCAAGAATCTTCACAAGTTTCTAAATACCATGCCTTCTTTGAATTTTTAATTGCAGAGTTGAACAAAAGATATGAACTTAGGCTTAGGCCTGGTCTTGGAAGACCTCCTAAGGAAACTCCAGTAATTGAACCTCGTGCCAAAGTTTCTCAAACTCAAACAACTTTTATTCGACCATTAGAACAGCCAATTGATATTCCTCAAAATGAAAAAAATGCATTGACTACTTTTAATGTTGAAAAAGAGTTATAAAGAGTTAAAATTCCAATTCCTCTTTTAGAACTTTCTTAAAACCCTGGGTATAAAAATCAGGGTTCCAAATGGATACAAAATACCTCATTTGATGTTGAAGGTGATATCATTAGTTTACAAGATGAAAAACCAACATTTGTTTTTGGCCCAACCTCAAATATGATAGATGAAATAGCGCCTCCTTTCTATGTAACTCTTAAGACAAATGATTCCATGTTGTATAATTGTATGCTTGAATCTGGAGCATCACATAACCTCATGCCAAAAACTACCATGGATCATTTGAAACTTGACATAACTAGATCATATCATGACTTGTACACCTTTGATACTAAAAGGGTTCCTTTCTTAGGATTGATTAAGGATTTAGTAGTCACCCTTCCCCAAATTCCATTGAAAAGTATAGTACTTGATATAGTTGTCACATATATCCCTCCCAAATTTAGAATGCTCCTTTCAAGGTCTTGCTATGCCAAATTAGGGGGAACTCTTCAGATGGATATGTCTTATGCTACTATTCCAGTTTATGGGGGAGCAACTATGATTATATAAGGAGGTGAGAATTGTGCACACTGTTTGTAAAATAGATCAGCCAAGGAACCATCCCATTTATGCAATTGACTAAGATTTTTCTTGCTTTCAACTCTCTTCAAACCAAGTGCATGAAACTCAAGTTAAAATTGAAGATGTAATTCAAAGTCCAGTACCAAATAAAACTTATATATGGAAACTATTCTTTGATGGCTCCTATACAAAAGATGGATCAGGAGTTGGATTAGTTCTAATATCACCAGGAAAAAAAAAAATTAATAAAAATAAATAAATTACCCAATCATGTAAGCTCAACTTCGAAGTTACAAATAATGTGGCTGAATATGAAGCTTTCCTTTTAGGATTGTAATTAGCCAAAAGCCTAAAGGTTTAAATCTTAAGTGTTTTTACTAATTGAGAGCTTATTCTCAAACAAGTGAGAAGTATTTGCTATATTAAACATCCTAGACTTAGGTCTTATCGAAACAAAGTATGGGATTTAGTTGAAAACTTCTTTGATGCCTTTAATTTGACTTATATTCCAAGAGATCAAAATATTCATGTAGATGCCTTAGCTGTTTCTACTAGTTCATTTAAATTTCTTGATCAGACTAATGTACTCTACCAAATATAAGTCAAGTATAGACCATCTATCCCAGACAATCTGAAACATTCGCAGATATTTGAAGATGATGAAAACTTGAAATCTTTTCTACAACTTGTAGATCAATTTTCTCTTCTATAAATTGATGAAGATAGATCCCAAATAAATGAAAATACAAGTGAAAATGATACTTCAGATTTTAGTTCAAAAATTGCTGATCATAATATTATTCAATTGTCCAACAATTTTATTCCAAAAGGCTTGATACCTTTAGAAAAATTGTTTGATCAAAATGATGTTCTCCGAAATCCTCAGTCCATTTCTTCTAAAGAGGACATAGAGGAAATTAACATTGGAACAAATGATGATGTTAAAAGAATCAAAATCTATGCATCTCTAGACCCTGAGATTAAAACTCAATATCTTAAGTTACTTCAAAATTATAAGGATGTTTTTTCTTGGACCTATGCTGATCTAAAAACTTATGATACTTCATTAATACAACATAAGATCCATTTGAAGCCAAAAGCAATACCTTATCAACAAAAATTTAGGAGGATTAATCCAGCCATTCTACTAGCCGTTGAAAGGGAAATTAATAAAATTCTAGATGCCCAGATCATTCTCCCTCTTAAATATTCTAATTGGGTTGCAAATTTAGTTCCAGTTAGGAAAAAGAATGGAGAAATTAGGCTTTGCGTGGACTTTAGAAATTTGAACAAAGAATCATTAAAGCATAATTACCCTTTGCCCAAGATGGATCAATTACTTCAAATGGTTTTAGGAGCACAAAGGCTTTCTATGCTTGATGGTTTTTCAGGTTATAATCAGGTGAATGTTGATCCATCAGACAGAGAAAAGACAACCTTCACTACACCCTGGGGAACATTTATGTACGCTAGAATGCCATTTGGCTTATCAAATGTTGGAGAAACATTTCAGAGAGATATGGATGTAGCTTTCATGGGTCAGGTAAACAAATTTGTAGTTATTTATATTGATGACATTACTATTTTTTCTAAATCTGATCAGAAACATCTAAAGCACTTGAACAAGGTTTTTGAAAGGTGTAGGAAAATTGGGATATCATTGAACCCTAAAAAGTCTTTGTTTGCTATTAAATAAGGAAATATATTAGGCCATATAATCTCAAAGAAAGGAGTGGTAATTGATCCTAAGCACGTGTCTACCATTGAAACATTGACCTTACCTAGAAAGAAGAAAGAAATTCAAGCTTTTCTGGGTAAGATTATTTTTTTAATAAGATTCATCCCGAATTATGCAGAGATTGTAAAAGATACAACTGACATACTCTGAAAGGATCATGAAGTTAAATGTACTGACTCTTCCAAGCATGCATTTGATCAGATCAAGAAATCTCTCTCTGAAGCTTCCACCTTGGCCAACCCTAATTATACTAAACCATTCAGTATCTTTTCTTTTGCCTCAGAAACAACCCTTACTGCTGTCCTATTACAAAAGAATGAAGATTCCCATGACCAACCCATATCCTTTTTCAGTAAGGTTATAAGAGATGTCAAGCTTAAGTATGACATAATCAAGAAGCAAGCCTATGCCCTCATTCAAGCCATGAAATCTTTCAGGATGTATGTCCTACATTCACCTATTACTACTTATGTTCCTAATGGTGTTGTAAAAATTATTTTAACTCAACCTGACACTGATGGGAAAAGAGTTAGGTGGATCACTCAAATACTTGAGTTTGATCTAACTATCAAAACTACAAAGCTAGTAAAAGGTCAGGGATTAGCCAAGCTTGTAACAGAATCCAATTGCAAAGTGCTTGGAATCAATTTTATTTTAGAAGTATAGGGGAAGAATCCACAAGAACCTTCTGTCCTAGTACAAGAGAAGAATCCATAAGAACCTTCTGTCCTTGCACAAGGAAAGAATACATAAGAAACTTTCCTAATTCTATAAGGGGAGAATCCACAAGAACCTTCTCTTCAACCTGAAGAAACGAATCCACAAGAACCTTTACCTTCAGATCAGATCAACCCTTTACATATTGATGACAAATTTATATTCTCAGATTGGTATAAAGACATTGTAAATTTTCTCCTCCATTTTGAATGCCCAACATCATTTTCCAAAGCCCAGTGTAAAAGTCTTAAATTGAAAGCAGTCAAGTACTGCATCATAAATGCAAATTTGTAGTGGAAAGATCCACTGAATATTTTGTTATTATGTTTAACAGAATCATAAACTGAAGGACTCATTGATTAGTTTCATGCATAATTTTGTGGAGGAAATTATGCTTGGACAACAACAACATATAAGATATTAAGGGGAGGATTTTAGTGGCCAACATTGTTCTTGCAAATAGGGGCAAAGGTCAGAAGTTGTGTTCCTTGTTAGATGTTTACTGGTAAGCAGAAACTAGCAGCTCTTCCACTAGTACCATCAATAATCTCAACACCTTTCCTTCAATGGGGATTAGATATTATTGGAGAAATCCATCACACTTCAAGTAATCAGCACAGATGGATTCTCACAACAACAGAATGCTTCACTAAATGGGTGGAAGCAATTCCAGTAAGAAATTATATTGATTCAGTAGTAATTAAGTTCATTGAAGAAAACATCTTATCTAGGTTTGGTTTCCCAACTCAAATTGTCAGAGATAATGCAACAACATTCTCTAGTGTTAAAATGATTGAGTTTTACCAGAAATATCAATGTTTGTTACATCATTCAACTCCATACTACCGTCAAGGTAATGGCCTCGCAGAATCCTCAAATAAAAGTTTGGTATATGTAATCAAAAAGACCCTAGCAGATCATAAAAAGAGTTGGGACTCTCATTTAGTTTATACAGTATGGGCAAATAGAATAACTCCAAAAATATCTACTAATAAATCTCCTTTTTAGTTAATCTATGGGAAAGATGCATTTTTTCCCACCAATTTGGCTTTCCCAGTTTTAAAATTCTTGCAAGACTCAATAGATGAACCTGATGACTTTTCTAGAAGGATAAATCATATTATTGAACTAAATGAAAATAGGGATGAAGTTCAATACAAATTGAAGAAATATTAGAATAAGATGAAGAGCTTGTTTGACAAAAGAGCTAGGGAAAGGGACTTTAGAGAAGGTGACCTAGTTCTAAGATGGGACTCCAAGAGGGAGGAAAAGGGAAAGCATGGTAAATTTTACAACCTATGGTTTGGTCCATTAGCAATTGTTGAACTAAAGGGTAACAACACCTTTGTGCTATAAAATCTTGAGGGACAATATTCCACTTATCCTGTAAATGGAAGGTTTCTCAAACATTTCATTCAGTAATAAGAAGTTGGGATACATTTCATTATAAATATTCTGGTTTCTTTTATTTTTAACTTGTGAGTGAGATTTTTTACAGCAAAGACTCCAGAGCCTGAGGAGAAGGCACATGGATCTACAGGACCTCTGCATTCTATAAGAGAAAGTAGTCCCCAGTTGGAGCCAATGTTGTAGCATATTTTGGT
This sequence comes from Pinus taeda, assembly GCA_000404065.3. Taxonomy (NCBI): domain Eukaryota; kingdom Viridiplantae; phylum Streptophyta; class Pinopsida; order Pinales; family Pinaceae; genus Pinus; species Pinus taeda. Next base: position 160,181 of record APFE031422939.1, read on the forward strand.
TTTGATAAGTTAGAATAAATTAGACAAAAATGAAAATGTATATTCAAAATGTTAAGATAGGATATGGACAGAAAGAGATTTGAGTAAAAAAATGTTAGGAAATTCTTTGAATAAATATGTCCATATCAAAGAAAATGTTAGGGTAGATGCCCTAAAAAATAAAGGCAAAATGAAATGATAGGTTAGAGAGAAAAGAAAACAAAAATAAACCATGAAGTGTGCAAGTATAAATGCCACTACTATTTACTTTTATGTATAATAATGATTGTATGCATCTTGTTATTCATGCCACATTCCATGGTAATCAAACCGTTTAGTCTTAGTTATTCCATGCATTGAATTTTATGTTTATAGATCAGAGAATAAATTTTGACCAAACAATTTAATCTTGGCAAATCATAGTTAGGTAGATAAAATAAAAGGAGCTCATAAGCTTAATCTAAGCCCTTGGATGATATAAAGTTAGAAATAGAGTTAGGTTGTTTATAAAAAGAAATATTGAGTTGCTAGTTCAAATGCACTCTCAAAGAATAAGCAAAATGTTAGGAATAGAAGGGTGGGTAGAAGTTAAAGGTTTTGAAATGTTTAGAATGGTTATTTCCTAAAGAATATTATCGCATTGTATAATTCATAATGCAATGAACCATTGGGCAGAAGCAAAGTGCAATGTGCGATGTGCGATAACGCTGTCAACCATTCGATGACTGTGGATTCCTGACCATAGATCTTATCGCATCGCATCACTCTTAAGGGAATGAACCATCAAGCTTAAGAAAATGCGATTTGCGATATTCTATCCCTTTATTCACTAAATCACCCACACCCACACCTGCCTATCATATCCTTTATAACCATTCATTCCCCGCTATTACAATAAACACCCGTTTACTTCCACTCCAAGTCACTTCATTAAGCTCTACCCGATTAATGTTAAACCTGTCATTGACCTTCAATAATCCATTACTGCTAATGCTTAAAGAGTTGGGCCCCTCCCTAAGCCCATGCTTTATCGCCCGCTCGCTTCCCTTTCTCAACAACCGTTAGATCAACTCTCGTCTAATCCAATGCTCCACATCCATATCGTCCGCGCCCAATGCCCGAACAATACCTATCCAATAAAGCAATTTTCCCCGACCCCCCTGAGGCTACGTATCACACTCTAAACTATATTGGGTGAGCCCTCTTCAAAACCACCTTTGCCTCATAAGTGGTGCGATGACCCTTTAAAACCACCTCCTCGCCAACCCGATAAACCGCCGGTTATTCAAACATTCGCGCCATATTAAAAACTTGCCCGTTACACTTTAAAAACCCTGAAAACTCTTGTTTTCATGACTTTCGCTCGTTAGTTTAAACCATTAAAACCCTTTAGTGCTACCTTGAACCTCTGCGATGCCATTTGAAATCCAATTATGTTAAGGATGCTACCACAACTCCTTCCTCAGGCTCCCTGTGTAAACAAAGCTATCAATTGCCTTCCTCCTGAACCTGTGTTTTCTTAACTATTGTTGTGTTTTGCAGGTAATCAACTGAAGACTTGAGCATTGGATAAACAACTTTGATATTAGTCGCAGAGTTTGTTTATTCTAAGACTCAACAAGAAAACTGTTAAAAAGTCTATATTGAGAGAAGAAGACGATTACACAAGGAATAGGGAAGAAGACAACTATGCAGAGCCTTGACTATTAAAAAGAGGATCAGTGATACAACTCTCATAATAAAAAAACGCAGGGATTCTTTCATCATCCCGGATGTAATCAAGCATATCTTTCAGGTAAAGCCATATTTTAATAAATATACCGAGATGAATGAAATCTACAAAGGATAAATAAGCATTTCTATCCCAGATAAGGAATGCTTGGAAGAATTAACAGATTTACTTAATTAAGGATAATTGAACATCATTCAACTTTTAAAGGAACAGTCAGCCGGCTTCAACCTCCTTTCAACTTTTTTAGTGATATGTCATCAAACATCACAACACTAAATCAGTGCCAGATCATTAGACAATTTTATTTTTGATTGTGTAAATAATCTATTTCTGTAAAATTAGTTTAGGATATTTTTCGTTCTATTGTTGTATAAATAACTGTCTTCGCGAGTTATCATGGGTTGCACCCTTGATGAAGCATTTCTAGATATTTTATGTACTTTACTTTTCTAGAACCTCAATACGAAGCAAAGGATTCTGAATTCTATTTTGCATAGTTTTTGTTTCATGTAAGTTTTTCCTATATTACTCATTACGTTTTTCTTTATATTCTTATGACTTTAGAGAGATAACTAAGTAGGAATAATTGTGTCGCAATCTATTCCTATAAGCTTTCTGAAGTGATAGTCATTAAAGAGAATGGATTAATGGATTGTCTGTTTAATTAATTCCCTTTGAATCAATAAATCATGAGCATCTCATTGTAAGCATAAGAATATTCTCTTGAACCTTCTGAACATCGATCAGAGGTTTTCATACTTATGATTATGCAATTATCTATATGAGAATTGTGATAATCATATTATTTTTTGTTTTCTGCTCACCACTATTCAAGCTTTATCACTGTGTGAAATTTTATAGCAGCCCTTTACTGAGATGTTGATATTATTCAAAGGGTTTGGTATATCAGTTCTACATTTGTTTTATTCATTGGTCTCCCAAATCAAAACAAAAACCCCTAAATTATTTATCTTAGATGCTTTGGCATAATTGCGGACCATTATTATCTCAGAGGTACAACACACATTACCACATGCAACCAACAACATGCATAATAAATGCCTAATCAACTACACATACACATAAACACATGTAGTCGAACATAAGCGATCAATTCTTGTAATCAACCTACAAGACTGATACTTGTAATCAAAATATTCAAGAATGTAACCTGACGTACAAGGATGTAAGTAGGCGACATAAAATAAACATGTAAGTGACATGTAACCATATGCAACCAGTCACATACTCATGACAACTACATTCTGAAAGATCAATGTCAAATTCTCTATATCAACTATACTACAACCATAATCAATCATCAAGCCAATGCAACAAGCACATGAAATGCAAGCGTAAGAGACACACATGAAACTGACATGCATGGATGACCAACACACACCGCCCATATATTCTAAGAGTTGAATCATGCTCTAATACCACTCTATAACACACACCTCCCACATCCAACCAAGTAACCATGCCAACCAGGGTAAACATGAGATGAGAGGATACTATGATCAAATTTGACCTCCTATGTTACCTTAAGGAAGTGGAATTGACGGAACATCACACACAGTCATCCAACATCATCAACAAAACCCTTAGGAGACAATTCAACCACTTAAACAACATATCCTTGGGTACCATTGATTTTCTGGGTCTCTTAGGCCATATTCACTCTCATGCTATGGGCAAGGGAGTGACCAACAACCTAAAGTCGCTATCACAGGTGTGCCTGCTAGAAATATGGACCAAAATTGTGAGTTCTGTGCTAGCAACCCTAGGATTTAAGCCACTTTTTCAGGCCCAAATCCTAGACCACTGCCCAGAATGGAGTGATAGCTTGAAATCATTAAAAATACAGGGAAACAATGATGAAAAATCATTAAGTTAAACAAGACCATAACCAGACCCCTGCAAGCCATGGTAGGCATTCCGTCAAGCATATCATCAACATGTAACCTACAGGTGTAAACAACAAAATTAAGTGTAGGGATCTCATATTTATTTGAGAATCGTTATGAACCATTGTTCCCTCATGTCATTTGTTGCATTATCATCTATTATTCCATAGATAGACTATCCATTCATATACAAGTAAAAACATGTTGAGAGCCATACGTAGCTCCTGTCATAAAACATTAGGGCAATTTTGAGGTCTAAAATAGGCCTCCTAAGAAAAAAATCAAAACCAAAATAAAATTTACAATAAACAATAGGATTCAAGATGATGATGTCAACCATGGGGATGATTCACCATTTTTGCAATAAAAAATTAAAAATATTAAAAAATAATAAAATAATTAAACTACTTTTTCAACTCATATTTTAAACTTATCTCGAGTGAGATTACTCATTGGATGCAAAATTTATTACTCATCCAATGAGTACCCATTTTTCATACTTTCGATGGACCCTGCTACACAAAAAATGAGAAATACATTAAGAGATATTATAGAAATCACATTTTTAATATATTTATGATTTTTCATGTAGTAAGGTCTATCAAAATTATGCAACATGGGTACTACTTGAATGAGGAATCAAATTCAACATCCAATGAGTGTTAATGCTCAAAATTTGATTAAACCCATAAGGAGATAAGTTGAAAAAATACGAGTTGAAAAAAGTTTTATTTTTTCCCTCTAAAGTTTGATGATGTAATCTAATCTTATCTTATTATTTCCACTATTATTTTAGAATTTCTTTAGGAGGCCCATTTTAGACCTCAAAATTCCCCTAATGTATGCATATAACCAGCATAATAGGAACATAATTACCATTAACATATCAGCCATCAAAATCCACACATACATCATTACATTTGCACATGGAAATTAAGAGAATGAATTTCTCATTAATGAATGTATTAAACCAACTAGAGATGGGACTACCACATTCCACCCGATCATAGAATGGTTGAGCGAAATCTCTATTCAGCCATTCACCCCCGTGCCATATTGAAAACATGAATGTGGGACTCAAACCACAAGAACCAACTAGGGCATACTGAGGCTAAACCACCCACCCCATCAACAGAAATCAGGCTTTACTGTAATCCATCTTGGATCACTAGGACAACATAATGAACACATCATAACAGGCTCTACCATGATCTCTACTCGATCACTAGGCCAAACAAGCATGGATGCCACTGGATTTATCTATCTACACTGCGAGGAATTTTCCTTTCTCCTAGTCTCTCAAGCTTTATCGTGATCCAAACTCGGATCACTAGGCCCTAAACCGAGACCCACTCTCTAGGCTTTACCACTTTTCTCAAACTCGATATTCCTAGGCCCAACGAAGAGAAATCCACCTCTTTTCTTTACCGTATATCCTACCATTCACCGGCAAGGATTCCTAGGCTCACCAAGGCAACACAATCTTGGCTTTACCACAACCCACAGTATGGCTCAGGGATTACTAGGCTAGTGGCTTTACCATGAACCATAGTCCGGTTAAGGGACCGCTAGGCCATGTTCTCTATCATTCATAGATCCACCCCACTCAGCTTTGAATCCATCTGACAATCTAGCTCAACCAAAACATGAGAACCCCATCACACCATGGTTATCCGAAAATGCTAAGGCTAGGCTGGAAACATTATTACACTTGGCAAAACCCATGCCATGATAGAAAAGAGCCACATGCAATTCCATGCATGCCAATTCTAGTAAGGAAGATACACATGCAAGTTGATACCTGCAATGAAGTCTGATGTAGATATTTGATCCTGCCTTTCCCTATTTGATCTTTTCTTCCTCTTGCCTTCTTTACCTTTCTTTCTCTAATTCTAAAATTACTCCAGGAAACTCTAAGTGTCCAAGAGTATGAGAGAGAGAGAGAGAGAATAATGAGAGAGCTCCAAAACTCAATTGAAAAAAAGGTTACCAACTAAGCCTGAAAAGCCTTTTTATGAATGAGGTCTCTATTTTCTTCATTTTCCATTATTTTCCCTCAATTTCCTCCTCACATGCAACATGTGACCTTTCACCTTCCTTTTCTCCTAATCTCCATTATTTTCATAAATAAATGTGCCAAAAAATGTCATTTTTCCTTCCAAAGCCTTAGCCATTGCCTTAGCCAATTTCCTTAGCCATAACAACCAAGTTTTTTTTTTTAATTTGGTGGCGTCTTTGTCTCAACTAAAGCTTAATTAGCTGATCAAAGGTTAAATCATTACCAATCAGCGGATGGTGTCTCCAAGAAAATCCAATCGACAAGATATACATTTCATTAAATAGATAGTAAACATGGAAGCTACAAGTCATGAATGCATATTTGATCATAAAATTTTGAAATTCATCTGAGAATCACCAAGAAGGCTTTATGCCCTCTCTAGCTAGTTGCAATAACACTTTTACATACATGTGTTCATCATCCATCTAGTAATTTATCAAATCATGATTGATATCCATAACTAGAGCACATCATATAACCAAGTATATAACCATCATATAAACAAAATAGAAACCATGAAAAAACATCCATAAGATCACAATAGGAAAATAACTAATACTAACATATGAAAATGTCAACCAATTCATGGATTTCCACGTACCACCTGACCATAAATTGGGCTGAATCGAATCTCTCTTTCAGTCAATCACCCCCTGCCATATTCCAAGCATGAATTTGGGATTATAAGGGTTAAACCAAAATAGAACCAACCAGGGCTTCCAAAGGCCAACCATGTCAACCCTCAACCACAGTGATCTCTCCTATACGATCCAAAAACCACTTACATCAACCAGATTGGTCTCTACCTAAGCTGTCTAGGGCTCCAGGAACTAGTAACTCAACCCACAATGTCTAGGGAACAAAAGTTGTTATAGGGCTCCATAGATCTCCCATCTCAACCCACAACCTCCAGGGAACCCAAGTTGTTTTAGGGATCCATATACTTTGTCCTAACCCAAAACCATAGGGAACCTGAGAACCAATCATAAAATCAAATGGGGAACCCACTACACCATGGATATCTAGGAAATAGCAAGGCAAGGATGAAACCGTTGTCAATCTAAGAAATATTATGACAATGTCCATATTCATTATACATGCTAATGATATAGTAATAGCATACACTATTCTACCTAATAAATCATCTTGTATTCCAATAGATAATGTGGTCATAGCTGTAATGTAAGTTCAATACTTAGATATGCATGTTCTTGTTCTATCTCAATATCATTGAATACACTCTTTCCAGCTTTGATTAGTGAATAGAGTTGGATTAGCTTAAGCTGAGTAATGTATTCACCCTTATCTCTCTTCTATGATTCCCACATATTAGTTACAATGAGAAAAATGATATGGAACTAAAAGCATATTGATATAAGAGACCATATCATACCTATGATACCCATCTTAAGCTTATTAACTCTCACTATATCACCTTAGTTAAGCTAGTGGTAAGATCTATTGAATCTATAAGCTTATTTATTTTCTAATGACAACACATAACCAAGAAATCACATGCATATTCCATGCATCCAAAAACCAGTGAGGAGACCACACATGCAACCTATTACCTGCAAAGTAATCTTGTTTTAGTTGTTGGTCCAATTGTCTCCTTGTGTTTCCTTGCTTGTCATTTTCTTGCTTCCTCCAAATCCAATTGAATGCTAGAATGATCCAAGAATTCTCTAAGTGTGCTAGAGTGTTTGAGAGAGTAAACAAGAGTTCAGCCCAAAACTATCAAAAGGCTAGTAATTATTTCTCTAATGATTTTTTATTATTGATGTTTCTATTTTCTTCATTTTCCTTCATTTTTCCTCTAAATTCCCTTGCATGCATATTTTTGTCTATTCGCCTTCCTTTTCTCTTATTTTCCTTCATTTCCTTAATTAAATGCCAATTATTGCCTCTTCACCTTTGCCAATTTCCATAGCCATTAATAAGCCATAAATGATGTCGACTATAATGCTTTCCGATGATTCAACTTGGAATACGTGTTCCATGACCTTGGTATTATTTATTTACATGGAAAATCAACCAAGGGTTGTTACAACAATAATGAATTAAAGTGCTGTGAATGATTATTCCTACAGTGCACTAAGTTATCAATTTTTTATTTCTATGGATCCATGTAAGCTTGGAGTTGATTATAGGAATAAAAACCAATATTAAACTCCATATTTGGGAACATCAGTTTAAAAGTGGGGAGATTACAAATACCATATTTCCTGTTTTCATTTAGATATTTATGGTGTATAATTTGTTTCCAATAGTTTGTTGATTCAGAGACCAACCTCTAAGCTAGATGGCTCCCATTCTTAAGTTCATGAGAAAGGGGTCTCTTATTCCAAAGCCACCTTAGAGATTTCAAGTTGAGAATAATTTTCCAATTTAGAAGATGAGCTGTCTTGGAATTGGATTTTCCAATTTATAAGATGAGATCTCTTGGAATTGGATTTTCCAATTTAAAAGATGAGATCTCTTGGAATTGGACTTTCCTCCTTGCCATAAAAAATTCTAGATTTCTTGTGACATAGATAAGTGAATCCTAGTGGGGCTAGCAAGGCTAGAAATTAGAGGAGGGTGAGAGAAGCAATAATAGATTTGATCAAAGTAAGATGATTTACTTGGTTTGGCCAAGGTGCCCCACATCAAACTTGATGATTGTTAAAATGGACAACTAGGTCCAAACTCCATGTGGGTCATCTTATTTATGGCAGCTGATATTTTTCTTGGACTCTTCTCATCGAGAGGTGTCGGATTGATCTAACGTTCATCTGATTCCAATAAGTATTCATGGAGATATGAATTTATTTGCATTATGGGACAATTTGTCAAGGTCGGCCAACTACTAAACTGCCCCCACTTGTGCTTCACGTTTCGGTATAAATAGAAGTGTTTTGCAAGTCATTTACACACACAACTCTCTTGAGATTTCTTCTTCTACACTTGTTTTGGGTTTTAGTGGAAAGAAAAATCTCTAAGAGATAAACATTGTCCTAGAAGATGCTCTAAACACAGTCTTAGATGATGCCCTAGTAGCTCTACACATGACCTAAGTCAAGGAAGACACATTCAACCTTAATCCTATACGTTGTCAGGTGAAGTAGACAACCCTAATCCTATAGTGCAATGCAAGAGATCCTTGGAGGATTATAGAAACTCCGTCTAGGGAGCAAGGGCATTCTGTTTTGGGTCGCAAGACTAGGGCAACTTCAGCTTGGAAGAGGAGGCAACATGGAGCCTTATAGGCATTGGTTGAAGGAAAAAATACTCTTACACAGAGACCGAGTGGGAAAGGGATAGACTCATGTCTTTTTGGCAGAAATAGGAGACAAGGAAACTTTGCTTTGGTTGGCTGTAGGTGACAACAAGTCACTGTGGTAGGCCGCAAGCCTAACCAACCTAAAACAGGGATTGTGTAGGGAAGTTTTGGGAAGATTTATGCCCAAAACAACAATTCCGAAGTAGAGGACCCTTCCTTGATGATTTTGCAGTGATTGGGTGTAGTTTCAGTGATTGGTTAAGGGCTAGTGCAGCAAGCTACGAAGCCCTAACCAATCACATTCTTAATAGAAACACAACAACAGACTTGGAGCAGCAATGGGTACACGTTGTATAGTGCAGCATAGTGCACATAGGAGCAACAATGCATAGCATGTT
>APFE031422941.1:4170-24210 GCA_000404065.3 Pinus taeda
TTGTGTTCAAGTATGGGTTAGTACAGGGAGCTATAAGGATAGACTATGACAGCCAAAGTGCAATTTTCTTGGCAAAGAACCCTGCTTATCATTCAAAGACAAAGCACATTGATGTTCAGTATCACTTTGTGAGGGATATGATAGAAGACAAAAAGGTGTTGCTAGTAAAGGTGGACACTTTGAGGAATACTACAGATGCATTGACAAAATCTGTGAGCTATGAGAAATTCTCTTGGTGTAGAGAAACAATGGGCATTTCAGGGTTGGAAAAATGACTAAGGTCTTTTGTGGCCCCCTGTGGAAAGAAAACAACAAGTGGGAGATTGTTGGGTTGTGTTATATTCTTTCCAAATAGTTAACAGGGGGTTTGATTTTGGACCCTATGTTAGGTTGGGCGGACCCACCTATGGTTTTGTGCATGATTTTTGCACATGCTTTTTGGACGTGATGGTTTTCGGTCCACGGTTTTGGACGCAGTGGTTTTTTGGTCCATGGTATTGGATGCTTCGGCATGTATAAATATGTATTGTAACATTGAAAGGAAAATAATGAAAAATCAAGCTGGTAGTCCCGGTTTTGGGATCCATGGGAAAATATCTGTGCATATGTGTTTTTATGTGTTATGCTCTCGTATTGTTTATTTTTCTATGATTTAGAATTCGTATGCACGTAATTTCTGTACGGGGTTAAAACCTACATCAAATAGAAGATTAGCTTTAAAGCCATGAACTGATAGAAGCAGAACAAAGAGAGGCAGACAACGAAGAAACACAGAAAGATAATAGCAGAGATCAGAGAGTAGAAGCCAAGCTTACCTGAAGGTAGCATCGAGCCAGACAAAGCCAGAGAGATTCAGAGAGTCTGTGAACTCCATTGAAGGTCTGAGAGGTTCAAGAAAACTCCTCGGCATAGGCCTGTCATACTACTATGACCCTCAGAGGTTGAGTTTCAGTAAGGAGAGTCTGTGCGCTCCATTCCTACTAACTTCATTCTGTTAGTGAGACTCGAATCAAGCTCACTGTTGTAAAAAAACTCTGCTTGAAAACATAATAGAGAGGCCACCACTGAAAGGCTGGACTAGGAGATGTAGCCCAGGAGCATTGGGTGAACTCCTTATTAAACTTTTTTTGTTTACATGTTTGATTGTTATGTTTTCTCTGATTTCCTCAGTGTCTATGTATTCTAGAAATCTTATTGATCCATTGCATAAGTAACATAGGAAAATCCATGCACATGATTCCATAATACCTTTCATTTTTTATCCTGGATAAATTCCAGATCAGTTATCGACCAACTCACCTTTTTCACCTCTAGTTCACAGGCTACTAGAAGCATTCCATTAGTACACAGAACCCCTCTATCTCTTCAAAACATTGTTGTAGGTCTCTTTAAGGATCCTTCCCTAATGGGTAGTTTTTCACTACTGTCACCATCAAACTTGGTGGAAGTGGAAAAAGTTGAGACTTGCAACATGATATATTCCACTTCATCTAACTTAAGGAGGATTACCAATAGTTCTGAAGTTGATAGTAATAATGAAATTATGCCACTAGTCCTGAATGAGCTTGCATAACAATCAATCTTTTTGGCTTGTGTGGCATACCCAAATCCATATTCACCAATTGTATGGGTAGATTGTTCATTAGAATATGGTACTTCTTCCAATCCTTTTTCACATATATTTTCTACTGATGAAGTAATCATCCAATCAATGATGATAGAAGAAGAACCCTGGGAAGATTATCATCATCGTTCCAATCTTCCAGATCACATAGAAGATTTTTCAAATGAACTTAATCACCCTTTAGTTGTTGATTTCCTTTCGAATTTTGTTTTCATAGATACAATAGGATCTGAGCGAAACCTATCAAATATTGAAGAAACATTTTATATCAATATTTCGACCAAACCTAAAGTTGTAGGAAACATTCATGTTGGAAAATCTTGTTCTCCATCAAAACTTGATATTTACCATGTTCTCTTTCATGAATTCTGAGATATATTTGCATGGTCATATGAGGAGATGCCAAGAATTGACTCTAGTGTAGTTGAACAAGAAATCAAAATGTATCCTGATGTTAGACCAGTACAATAATGCCTCCATCTTGTTCATCCAAAGAAGGTTACTACCATTAAAATAGAAGTTGAAAAACGTTTGCATGCTAGTTTCATATACCCTGTTCCTCTTATTGACTGGGTTTCCAATATTGTTCCTGTCATGAAGAAAAAAGGGAAAATATGAGTGTGCATCGATTATATGGATATTAATCAGGCTTGTCCAAAAAACAATTATCCCACTCCCTTTATCGACCAGATTATTGATGAATGTGATGTGAAATATTCTCATTTATGGATGGTTTTTTAAGCTATAATCAAATCAATATCCTCGCAGAGGACCAATATAAAACAAATTTTAATTGTCCATGGGGCACATTTGCTTATAGGAAACTCCCTTTTGGTTTGAAGAATGCATGGGTAACTTTTCAAAGGGTAATGAACTATGCCTTCCATGACATCAAACATATTGTTCAACCATACCTTGATGACTTACCTGCCCATTCACGAAAGTGGACTAATCACTCGCATCATTTGGGAGCTATATTTTTATGGTGCTGACACTACAAAATATGACTCAATCCACACAAATGTGTGTTTTGTGTTGGTTCTGGTCATTTTCTTGGTTTTGTAGTGTCCAAGGAAGGAATTCGACTAGACCCACTTAAGTTTTAGGAAATTCTTGACTTGCCTCCACCTTCAAATCTACTATAGTTGCAGAGACTCTAAGGGAAGGCTAACCTTTTGAGGAGGTTCATTCCAAATTATCCTAAAATGGCTAAAGGATTTACTCGTCTATTGAAAAAGGGGATACCCTTCCATTGGAACTAGGTTGCCCAAGCTTTCTTTGATGCTCTTAAATTCCCCAAATTATCAAAACGACTACTTCCTGTATCTCGCTGATGTAGATACAACCATTGGAATGATTTTAGTCCAAGAAGAGGATGGGATTGAACATCTGATATATTATTTGAGCCACAATCTCAATGATATAGAATTTTAATTACTCTTACATTGAAAAGTTAGCTCTCGCTGCTATTTAAGTAGTACAGAGATTTCGCCACTATATCCTGCTCCGAAAGACCACTATCATTTCAGATGACAACCCTATGACATATATTTTTTCACTTCAATTACTGGGGCGAAAATACTCAAAATGGATCATCATTTTGCAAGAATTTGATTTGGAATTCATCAAATCCAAATCAAAGAAATCTCTAGTTTTTGCTGAGATTCTTTGCGACCTTCCCTCAAATACTAGAAACATCAATTCTGGACGAGTCTCTGTTCCTGATTTTGTCATCTGATTATGAGATGGAGATATACTGATTTATCTCCAAAACCAAACTTTTCTGCCCGATACCTCTCATTCAAAACAACGAGTATCCGATACCAAGCCAAAGATTATCTGATCATTGGCAACACTCTACTGTTGCGGTATCGATACAATTTTACGAAGGTGCCTCACTCATGAGGAAGCTGAGAAATATTTGAATGATTTCCATTCAAGTGCTTGTGGTGGACACTTATCTAGTTATACTATCGTGCAGAGAATTCTACGTGTTGGTTACTTCTGGCCTACCATTTTCAAAGATTGCATTATTACCGTCAGAAGATGTCATGCATGCTAGATCTATGACCATAAAGCTAGATTACAACCTACACCATTGCATCCTGTCATCGCTGTTGGACCATTCGCCAAATGGGGAATTGACTTCATGACATGTGACCCCACCTCGGTTGGGGGGCATGGGTACATTATAGTCACCATTGACTATTTCACAAAATCAGCCGAGGTGATGCCAACATTAAACAACAGTGGCGAGATAGATGCACTTTTCTTTTTCAACCACATGGTTGTCGATTTGGTGTACCATAGGATATAGTTACAGATTGTGGGTCACATTTTCTCAATCATATGATGAGTGAGTTAACTACCAAGTTAGGACTTTCACATGATAGTTCTACTCCTTATTATCGGAAGCTAATAGACAAGTTGAGGCTATCAACAATGTCCTCAAGCAAATGCTTCAAATAATGATAGGGGTTCATAAATGAAACTGGCATTTAATCCTTACTCTGCTTTGTGTGCATATCGTACCTCGGTAAGGAATGCAACTAGATTCACACCCTTTCAATTGGTGTATGGTTTAGAGGAAATCTTGCCGATACAATGTGAAATTTCATCTCTCAAAATCGTGATTGACCTATTATCCAACAATTCTGATGAAGAAGTGTATTTCTTAGAACTCATCCATCTGGATGAAACTCGTCGTGAAGCCGCATTTGCTAATGAAGCACATAAGAAATGAATCAAGGTGAAATATGACATAAATTTCAAGCCTCACGTTTTCTCAGAAGGAGACCTAGTCTTGCTTTATAATTAGGAAGCTGATAAACTTGGAGCAGGAAAATTTGAACCACTATGGATGGGCCCTTACATTGTCAAGCGTGTTTTGGCAAAAGGTCCCTATGAGTTGGTGGATTATGATGGAATTCCATTGTCGCAGCCCCAAAATGGGTTGTACCTCAAACATTACTATGCTTAATTGAGTGTAGTAAAATCACTGAATATATGCTTTAATTGCATGTGTGCGTGTCAGTGTGTCTTTTAGATTTTTTATGTGGTTGAGTAATATACTTTGTATTTGTTGTAGATGTCGGAATATTTGGAACCATTTGTTGGTTATGTCGATGGTGCTAGTCATAGTACACAGAACCTATCTTCTGTAGCATGGGCCATTTTAGCTCCAAGTGGCGAGTTAGTGAGTTTTCAAGGGATTTGTACCAATTGTTCTACAAACAATATCACTAAATATAGTGCGTTGATCGAACTTCTATCTGATGAAATTTCACTTGGTGTTCACCGAATCATCGTTAGGATGGACTCACAACTCATTGTACTGCAACTAACAAACGTTTATACTATCTGAAACCCAAAAATTCCTTGTAAGTTCCTTAGAGTTCGTATTTTGGAAAGTCATCTTGAGTACATTCAATATCAACATATTTCTAGAAACTTTAACACATTAACTGATTCATTAGCGAACTATGTGTTAAATAAACATTTGCGACACATGTAAAAGTAAATTTTCAATTCACATCATTAGTTGAATAGGATTGCACATAACAATATATAAAACTCTGAAAGTAAAAATAGATCAATGTTTTAAAAGTTCTTACAAAATTTGTGTCCAAGACATGTCTGGTCATATGACCTAAAAACCCAAAATGCATACAAAAATCATCCTAAGTAAACCCAGTGATACTCATGATAACAGGTCACAGCATGAGCTATCATGCACAATAGCCGCATCAAATAGCCAGAAACATCAATAGTATGGTGTTGCAGCCTCATAGGTAACTCCTCAATCCGGATATTTGGAATATCAAGGGTTAACACCTCTACATGATCCTGCAACTCTATGAGTGTCTCGGTCAAATCCAAATCCTGGAGAACTACTCTACCAACATTTATCTACATTGGTCCACTTGCCTCCTGTTGATGTTTCATAGGTCAAATAGTACTAACATCTGTATGCATGATTTTAGTTTAGCCTTGGAAACATAAAAAGCACAAAAACATATAGAAACTTAAAAAACAAAAACATTTGGTCAAAATTTTTTTTACCTATAGCATTCCATTGAGTGCCCACTAACAAACTCAACTATGGATCTCCAGAAAAATCCATCCCTGCATATGGATGCTCCTCGATGACAATGTCTTGTCAATTGAGCCAACTGAAGAATGAAGTAGAAAATGTAATCGATGACTGACCAACATGTCTAGCCATCAATTCGACCCACCTCTGTATCCGTGGATCTCTAGGACTAGCTACACCCATTGTTACATGTTGAGGTTGCATCAATGGAATTCTCTCTAAGGTAAAAGCGATTAAGAGTGATCCATAGCTATAGTTCTTTGTCTTATCGCTCTTTACCTTTGTCAGCTACTCTTTCAGTGAAGAAAGTATGACCTCAAACCAGTTAAATAAAGTTGGATCAGGGCACTCAAGTTCATACTTCATGTATGATCTATTTTCTAGATGAAGTGTCACACTACTTGCCAACTTTGCGATAGTGAAAAGGATTGTTCTCAAAAGAAAATCACGAATATATTTGATGGTTACCTTTTCATCTTTACTAGGCTATGTACCTAGCTGACCGAATTGTCAAACATAGTCCCTCACTGATTCCCCCATATTAGTGTCAATGTCTTCACACTGCCATCAATGATCAAAATTTACTCTTTTGCATTTGATATTAGGAGTCCCATTCTGATGAGGTTTCATTCCATTAGGTCATGGATCTACTGATGGTAGGGTTTATTTCAATTTTTCCCTCATGATATGTACTTGCTAACCTCCTTTCATACCTTTCAGTCATGATTCATGCTCATTTTCAGATCATTTCATCAATGACATAGGGTTTCAATCTCATTAGGTCTTAGGGTTTCCATCATGGTCAAAATTTAGTGATTATTGCTAATAATGGTCAGCAAAGACATGAGGAGGTCAATAATGATTAGAAAGTCATAATTTGTTAATTTGTAAGCTTAATGAAATTCTCATCTCAAAACTAGTTTTGAGGTGAAAACAGAGCATTTGTAGTTATCTTTAAATTTGATGTAATTTTATTGTTCCCATATGTAGTAATGGTCCCATGTTGCTCCTGGACATTTGGTGATGTTGCCAAAGTACTGCCACTACAAAACGTTAAAGAATTTGAGCATCAGTCCACTTATCAAAGCAAAGAAACCAAGCATCAACAAACAAAGTATTGGAAAAAGTAGATAGACATTATAAAAGTGGGTTTTCACCAACAAAAAATCAAAAAGTGAAAAGATATATAAAGCCATCCTTCTATTTATCATTTCATTATGTTAGTATTTAGTTCAAAGTTCCAAAAGGAGAGCCAAGGGTCCATTTCAAGAAAAATTAGGCAAATGCAAGTTAGTCGCTGCATTTTTCAGTTGGTGCTACGCACCTGGCAGCATTTCTCTGTGTAATTTTACACAGGCACTGCACTTTCAAAGTGGCACTGCACACTTGTGTGAGGCACTGCATTTCTTCCCAGCCAAGCCGCAAATTGCCCAAAGCATTCCAAAACTGCCAATTCACCTCAAAACTTGCAATTTCTCTCTCTTAAAAGTAAGTTCATCTATCACATCTTATGTTCTAGGGTTTCAATTGCTAAGTTTGATGTGTTGCATTCCTAAAACTAAAACCATAGCTTCTAGGGTGAAACCCTAGTTTTCTTCATATCACTAGTGTTTGTATAGCCTACCTGCTTGCCATTATTCCCTAAACCTCATTCCGACATTCCATACTTCCTAAATCCCATTCCCATCATACATTTTCCCTAAATTCCTATTGACACTCTCCGTCAACCCTACAAACCCTACCCACTCTCCCTAAAACCCTACTCATCCCTAAAAACCTATTCACACATCATACTCTCATATATCTCTTCATCTTCACTCTGTTCATTTCATTCCTTCACCCTATCCCATCATCACCCATACAAAACCATAAGTGTTCACAGCCACATAAAAACAATGGAAAGAGACAGTGAATATGATTATGAGGAAGAGTAACTCAGTGATAGTTCAATGGAGAGACATAAGTAGCAGAGGAAGCCTCATAAAGGAGGAAGAATTATTAGAGAAGAGCCTACTAGTTTGAGGGAGTTACAAGCTTGTCCACTTGCCATTTCTTGCTTTAAACACTAGGAATGCTTTGATTTTTGTGAAATGACAGAAAGAGTCAGATTTCATCATGAGTTGGCTAGGTTATTTGTGACTCATTTGCACAGTAATGAAGTAACCCTTGCTAGAATAACATTCACCATATCACCAACTGTCATCTCAAAGGCTACAAGAATTCCAGATGTGGGTGAAAATTGGTACCAAGGTCAGGATATTGATGAGGAGTACTATGAGCCTTACATCAAGGCTAGATACAAAGACAAAATGAAGAGAGTATTCCCCTTCAAGTTTTTGGAAGACAGGTATGCCCCATTAATGAAAATCATTATCAAGTACTTCACTTTTGAAGGTAGGTTCTCCCGGTTGTATGCCTACCACATTAGACTTCTCATGCATTTCACTAGAGTAAAGATGATGAATATCCCTGACTTCTTGTTCAGAAATATCAAGAAGATGGCACATATTGTATAGAGGAAGCCATACCCCCAGGAATTGAATAACATTTACCATTACTCTTTTGATCAAAATCATTGTTCTTCCCCACCTGAGCCTCCTTAACATGCCATGGGAGACTTTCATTTCTCATGAGATGTTCAAAGGCCCTCAAATCTTTTCATCAGTACATCATGAAGAAGGTTGACCTTCAAGCCATGAAAAAATCAAAGAGACTGAAACTTTGGAGTGCCAGTGTTTGTGACATATAAGAGGGGTACTAGGAAACTTTTTGCAGCTGCTAGGCAAGTATTATCTCCACAAGGTGTGGAAGGGGTCTTGCCTTCATCACAAGGCCACAGGAAAATGCTATCTCCACAAGGTGTGGAAGGGGGTTTTCTTTCCTCTTCAACAAAATAGGTACAGGTTGAGTAGCAAAGGAAGGGCAAGGAAAAGGTGAAAGAAGAGGATCTTAGTGATGAGCAGGAAAGAGAATTCAATCTTGTTGAGCATGAGGAGCCACAACAACACTTTACTCATCATGGAGTTGACATTATTGACTTGGAAGCTCAAGATCCGAAGACTATCAAAGACATGATAATAAAGGAACAAGAATCTGAAATACAATCCTTGTCAGATAACTTAGAGAGAGCTGAGTTCATCATCAAATATTTAGAGCAGGAAAACAAACAATTGAGCAACAAGCAAATCCTCATGGAGTTGCAAATGATCAAAGAAAACAGGCAAAAGGCCAAGGAGGCTAATGTCAAGTTGACTTCAATTGAACAAGAGATTGAGAATGATAGGGAAACTTGGCTTGAAAGGGTTAACATACACCTTGAGGGGCTCATTGACAAGGTCAACAGGGATAAGAAGATGCTTTGCCACATGGCCTACCACTACTTGACTCGCAACAAAATCTATAACATAAGGATTAGGAAATGTAAAGCTAGGTTGAGGAAGGATTTAAAGAGAAAAAAGGAGCAAGATAAGTTGAAGATACTAGATAAAGCCTCAATAGCCCATCAAAGCAGCTGATGGTGGTTCCCCATGCCAAATCTAGGCAAGTTTTGAAGATTTTTCGTTTTTTTCAAATTTCGAAATATTCAACACATAAAATTGGCCCAGAAGCGCAACACCTTTTTCCTGGAGCACTTGTTGGAGGAAAGTTTTATATATTTGGATTTAGAATGATGAGAGCATTCATCCATGGAAATTTCAAAAGTTTTGGAGCAAAAATAAGTCACCAAAAGGTCCAAAAACTAGCAAACAATGACCTCTCTGCCTCTTTCTGGACACACAGAAGCATCCTTGGGAGATTTCAGTTTTGAGGGGGCAAAATGACCTCCAAATACAAAAATTCAAGTTGTTCCAGAAACTCGACAAGAAGACCTTTCCAATGAGCCATCTTGGGCTAAATGTGGCTAAGGGGAAGGCCTCCAAAAGTGGGTGGAAACCGGCGCTATGCTTTTGGCTCATGGTGATGCGCTTTTGACCAGTTTGCCAGAAATCCAATTTTCGCCTATTCTCACTGCAAGTTGACCTTTTCTTCTTCATGGATGATTTTATGATTGTAATTAATGACTTTACATGTAAATGTAATATTGAAATGATCTTAGAGGGTAGATTCATTAGTTTGAGGTGGTTTTGGAGTCAATGAATCAGTTTCCATGCTTATAGAGGAAATTTGGTCCATTACCTATATTCTTGGTCCCTATGTGGAAATGGTTGTAACAAATCCTTTTCTCTCGGCTTCAACCCTTGATGGCTAGCATAGGTGGTGTGATGTCTATATTATGTATTTTTCCTATCATTAGCAAAGGTTGGACTCTCTTGGATGCTCTGAGCTACATTGTACACCTTTATCAGCAGTTTGGCAAGGAAATAAACCAGGATTTGTAGCTATTTTTATGGGATACTTGTGGTATGTTGTTTTTGCATAGTTTATTCTTCTATTATTAGGTTTTCTCATTTTTATGTGTGCCACAATCTAATTCATTGCTTCTAGCTGAATGATATCAAGATAGATAGGTAGAATTCATTGTTTACAATGCTTTGCCTTGGGAAGCCAATCAGTTTTCTATGTTTTCTATTGTTTGAGAAGGATACATGATATTTGCATGCCCTCCTCAGCTCCTCACCAGTCTTAGACCTATCATCTCACTCGATTTCAAGTTCCAAAGCACCTACCTACCTTGCCCCATAGAAAACCCTGCATCCTAACTTGATTTCCCGGACCCAAAACTACCTAGCTCCATTTGATCCAACAACAAAACCAACAAAATCAATCAAAAACCATATTGCTACTATACCTAGCCTAAAATCCATATCTGATCTAGTCATCTTGACTGAGATTCACAAGGAGAGAGCCCTCTCTCAACCTGGTAGGGCTAGCTACCAGGTTAAGCTTGGTTTGTGGATATCCTAGGATTGCCCTTCTTCAACATGAGGTCAATCTAGGCTCTAACACCCCCCACGGGAAGAACCTGAAAGAGAAATGGAGGCACCATGTCTTGCCAAACCTGTAAGAAAGTAAACAACATCGATCATAATAGGGACCACTTTGTCCCCTATGTGAAAACCCTGATCATTTGGATCCCATGCATGAACTAGGAATTGCAATAGTTCTGATTGTTGCCTCATCCCAAACAACCTGAAGTATTTGAGAAACCCACATTTTCTAAGGGCCTCAATAGTACCCAAATCATCTAGGGAAACCATGTCTTGTTCTTCATGCTCTCTTTCTCACCAAGTAATAGACATTTTGATCTGATGAAAGCCTAAAATCAAACCATAAGCTTAGTTAGGATCCATTTCATGCAAAAAACTGGAGAAATTTTGTGCCAAACAGGTGAAACAAGTTTGTGAAACTTGCCCAGCACACCCTAGGCAAGGAGATAGTGTGCTGCAATGTAGCTACCCTTGTGTCTGGGAGCTCTCCAACATAGGTTTCGCCATGGAAGGTTGCGCTGATCCCAGAGCAAAATATTCTAACCTCAATGTCCCTAAAAACGCTAAAAACTTGCATGAAACTGTAAAAGTATGACATGAAAAGAAATAGGAGGGTTAGATCTCCTACCTTGTCCAGATGCCACGAGAAATGATCCACATAATTTCTCGCAATCAGTTGCTGAATATCGAGGTAAAAAACAGGGTTAGAGAACAAACTGAATTGTAAATATCAAATAGTGAAAATAACATGGTAAATTCTTGTTTTATGTTTATTTCATGATCATTTAATGAAAAAAAATTTACTATTTACCTATTTTTACCAATGAAATAGGTATGTTTAATCCTCTTAGTGTTTCTTTGAACAGATTCACAACTGACTTACAGAATTTGATGTCCACGATCGTGAATTGTACTTTGACCACAAAGCATACTTTTATCTCTTTTTGAGCTCTGTTAAACATTGAAAAAAGAACCCACTTGGAGTCCTCTTTAAGAACTTTTCAGACTCTCAATATATGAAAATATTGCTGAGTGCTTGTCCTTTTCAGCTCATTAACGGATTGGAAATGACATCTACTTAGTATAAGTTTAACCCTTTTCCGAACTGAGATAGATTATTTACGAAAAAGGAATACGTTGATCGAACATGGTAAATAGGTTCTCGCTTGTATTCTTTTATGTTTTTTCATAATTGAGAGACAAACTTACAAGAAAGAACTGGTGAAGTTTTCTTTTTGTTACTTTTCAAAATCTTTAAATATGAAAAGGATCGAGTTATCATTGTCTTTAGACTCGTTAAAACATCAAATAGTGACAAACTTTTCCATCATGACAAGACCGAGTTTCACCTTCGCTAGACTCATTAAAACATTACATAGCGATGGATTCACTCAAAGGGTGTAATTATACAACAATTATATGTTATCCTCCTCAACCTTGATAAAAATAAAGAGGTACTGGTCAACAATGACTGGCGAAAATGGGAAAAAGGGTAAACGCAACATGACACTTTCACTTCATCACTGTTACTATTTAGGTTGGGTTATCTGCTTGATGGTCATCATACCTTGGTCTATCATACCATCCATTAATTTGGTTTGGGTTAATGCTTCCAATCCATTCAGTGTCACCGACATGTTCAAGAGAAGTCACTAAGTTAAAATTCATCCTTTGCAATACTCATAAACCTTCATTTTCATGACCCCCATTCTTGAACCTTGTGTCATCAGTCACATTCCATCCCCAAAAATCATTACAATCATTTTGTGTCGTTGATGTGGGATAAACTAAGGCCCTCCTGCGATGAGTCGCTTGTTGTTGACATCAACAGCTTATCCAAGAAGGTTACTTAGAAACACCCTTCCGGTAGCTTGAGGCTTGCATAGACCAATGGCAGGTGTCTCACTTTTGGCGATAGGTTGACATCACTGGCCTTCGATCGAAAGAATTTGTATGGTGTTTGACATCAAAAAATCTATGCACACCATGCATAATTTACTCCAATACCTTGAAGAGCATTATCATTATCGGTGATTTCTCTCGCGTCTGTTAATGACTTACATCATTTGCTGGTAATCAAATGGTGTCTTCCGATGTTTGACTTCAGATCACATATTCACATGGTTAGACTCGTACTTGAGTGAACGATTGAATGAGATAGAAGACCCCAGATCTAGTTTCATCCATCCAGGCTGTGATTTCAGGAAAGTACCAAATCATTTGTGCAATGGATTTACATTGATGGTCATCCTATCATGGGTCTATATCTGTAGAAAACTATCTATTTACTTGTAATGAAAGTTTATATGATGCACATGGGTATGCCTTGCCTCAACAATTCATGAAAAAATCAAAATATCATGATTTTATGTATTATAATTTATGTAGGTCACCATCCACTTCAGAACATCCTCATCACATCGTAAAGCATATCATTTGACATTAAAATTTTTGAATTCATGCTTTAGGGGGTAGCTGTTACAGATCTGTTTGGGCACATCACTCCCATAATTCAGATCAGTGCTTTTAGGGCTCATCAAATCCTAATTCAGTTGCTACATGCCCTAGACAAGTCATCACTTTGGAGGCCTCCTTCCCTGAGAGTTTCTTAGCTTGAATCTCTCCAAAAATTCCTCCTTGAGGGACCAACATAGCCTTGGTCAGGGGTAAGTGTGCTTCAATGTAGGTAGGCCCAGGTTAGGGTGCATTTTAGAGCACCTAGGCCCACTTTGACCTGCACTGGGTGAGATTGAGTGAAATCCTCATACGGTTCTGGGAATATTCTTATTTTCTGGAGCCTTCTATAAGATTCCCACACTTATCATCTCCTATGAGCTTGAAAATGGATAGGGAATGAGTCAAGTAACCTCCTATCCTCTCATCCCTTCCTCCATGGAAACTAACTCTATGTTTGGAAAGCCATTCAATATCCTCATTTATGACCAAACCTCCTCGATTTTCATATAAATTGAGCACTCATCTAAGCGATCAGGGGCTGTACCTTGAGAATTTGTAAGGAGTTGTTATAGACATTTTTGGGCACTTCAACCCCAATCATAAATGTCCATAAACTGAGGGATCCTAAGTCCATAAAAGTGTTGCTTCACTGCCTAAAGGAACAAGGTCAGCTGATTACATCATCTCCAAAAAGTTCTCCACTTAAAACTACTCATAAATGGTCAAAACTAGACGATACTGAAAGCTCAGTGCAGAGGGTGCGATGCATATCACCTTCCCAGTGTACAAGGTGTGATGCATACTGATTTTCTCCTCTGTAGGGTGCGATGGTTAGGAATGGAAAAATGGTAGAGACAAAATGCGAGGTGGAAGATCATGGAATCTTCCAGAAACTTCCCCTCTGACACTTGCCTCTCTGTTTTCGACCAGGGATGAGTAAGAGATCATCATTCTCCAAGTGGAAGTAGGAACTATCAAAGAGAGGACACTAATCAAGATCCCAGAAGATGACTCACCTCTCTGTAATCATCTATATATGGATCCCTCATCATAGAGATCCAGGGGTTGGAATTTTGTATCTTATAGAGAAGTGTTTGTTGGTTTTCTAGTGTACATTCATAGTGTTGGGTGATCTAAGATTTGCTTCAGGTGAAGAAGGGCTTCCTAGATAGAGGATGATACTGGGTTAGAACATATGGTTGTAATCCTCTTACTACTTTTCATCTTAATAAAGTTATTCTTGTTTTCTTCCATATTCTTGTGTACTTGTTTATATATGCATGTATATGGTTAACACACATTTGGTCCTGTGTTATTTATGAATATAGATATTTGTTTCTTCGATAGTAGTATGTTACTGTGATTCAACAGGTTCCTTTTGAAGCTCAGCAGACGAAGAAGAAGCAGCGAAGCTCTATCATGGAGGAGAGGAAATCGAGCGCAAGACCAAGGTTGGTCCTCTTAGTTCTCCTCTTGTCTATTTTCATAAAAGAAAATAATAGTAGACTTTACTTGTTTGTTTCTAAGATAGCCACCCATCTTAGTGGGAATAGCAGCATCCGAGTGGACACTATTCCCGGTAACAAAATGGCAACTCCACCGGGGAGCGACTAGATTACTTGTTAGCCTATCTATCCTTGTTTCTTTTATAAACTTACAGATGGAGCCTGAAGTCAAGCCATCTAGCCTTCGAACTGCATTTGTTATACAAATGCAAAGTAGATCAATGCTGATTTAGTCTATCTCTGGGTTTTCTTTATGAATTAAGCAATAGATCTGCAAGAAATCTAATTTCCCTAAGTGGTGGCTCTAGTAACCTCTTTAGATCACCCCTGTGTTTTACATACACTGAACATTACTTACTAGGCCTAAATCCTTGAACTGAATTGCAAACTGTGAGTGAAAACCTGTTTAAAGTCTCACGCTGGTACCATCCCACCCTGCCTTCAAGGCAGTCTGTATGCATTGCACTTGCCGAGTGCAGTAGGTACGCTGCATAATGGTTTCAATGTGTAACAGGTGCGATGGTCAGGGAGGGTTAACTTTATCCTTAGACTGGGGTTTTTTCTCACTGTTTTCAATCCTATTCAAGAGTTTTTCTATCTGTAGTCAATGTGTTTCTGTGAAAACCCCCTTCTCTTGGATTATTCTACCTCCTTAGTGCAAAGAACTGTAAGTGTTTTTTATGTATTGTGCATCATTTTCAGTTCTCTTTTGTAAAAAAGTAGCATAGTCAAATTGTCGTCTCTAGATCTGAAAGAGTCATAGTTGTCGTTTTCAGTTTTAGAAAACAATCCCATTGTTCTTGATAGTTTATTATATAGTTACTATTGCATAGGATTTGAATTACTAGTTTTTAAAGTGTCAAAAAGCAATTTTCATTTCAAAATCGCAAAGTGTCTCTCTTGCTTTCACTTCATTTTGAAAAAAGAATTTTGTTGAGTACTGTCACTTTAAAAGTAATTCAGATTTTCACATAGCTTTCTTAACATCATTCATACATTAAGAAGGCTGAAAACAAATACATGCATGTGCATTTGCATTTCAACAGCTTGGTTTGATTTAGGACTGTGCATTTAGCGTGTGCTCTGTGCTCTTTGCAGAAAGATTCATTGCCGAAAGAATATTAAACTTTTGTTTATCATCTTAGACTGCATTTTAGGAATTATATACACATCACGCGGTGAACCTGAAAATAAAATTGTTAAGCAAGATCAACTTAAAATAAATTCAATGAATCTAACAACGCTTTGGAACTTAACGCACAACATCTAGAGGTCTAGGCTAGAGACATATTCCGGCGTCGTAAAACCTCGTAACTGTTGTCTTCAGTGTTGGTTGGGTGATTCATCCACTCTGAGACGGCAAGTGCCAGTATGAACTTGTGCTCCCACGTACCGTCGAGTATATATTGGGTGACCACAATAGGCTGCATCCTTTATCCTTAGGAATCCATGTCTATTGCCCTACCGATCGCAATGCACTGAACACAACATTCAGGAAGATTGACTGCCATACCGTAAAAAGTATTCTATAGTTTTGTGATTGGTTTGGTAATCTTCTCTGCCTAGATCTCCAAAGAAGTCCATTTTTCTCCTTTTCAGACTCCTTAAAGGAAATGGTCCTCTGAACACTTGTCACTTCAGGCTCAATAAAAATCGAAGCTGACTAGAGTCATCTTTTGTTTTTTCTTGACTCTTTAAAATTGAAAACGCACATTGTGTCAAAGTGTCTAAAAATTTATTTTTAATCGGAATAACATCACAAATCCCCCATTGGTCTTTAGGTTGAGAAAATGGATTCTACCAACCAAGGATTTCCCCTTGGAGGAAATCCTAGTCCCTTCTCCTCTTGGGGAGATGTTGGTGCACCCCATATGGCCACTTTGTCACTTCCAGGATTGACAATTGGCTTGCCTGTCTGGCTCTTCTCTACCTCTGTTGTTTAGAACCCCGTAATTCCTAAAAAGTCAAGTCAGCAACTAGATGACACTAGAGTTGCCTCCCAACCTTCTACTTCGTCTGATTCTCCCTCTCCTCCTTCCTCTTCGCTTGGTAAAGCCGATAAAGCTAAAAATCAAGTAACTAAGAAGAAGAAGAAGCAGAAAGAGAAAAAGGAAAAGGAGAAAAAGGAACCAAAATCAAAAGGGGGCAACCAAGCATCATCTAACGAAAATCCTCACATCGCACTGTCAAAACCAAAATCTCCTTGTGTCATTTGCAATGGAGACCACTATCACCGAGATTGTCCCTGCATCCCTCAGATCTTAAGGGACTGGTCTCCACATTTGCACAATCCGGTGGCATCAACCTCTGACTATCATGTTGAATGCACACCATCAACCAGTGAAAGTGAAGCACATTGATAGAAAAGGAATCCCAGATTTCCTTGTAAGTTGTGTGAAAGCAATCACACCGTCCACCGTTGTCCCTTCCTTGACGAGGCTAAAAGAGTTTTGGATGATCGTCTGGTTTCACCGCTATGACTTCCTCCTGGATATAAAAAATTCTTGCCAAGTCCTCCACTAGTTGAAAATTCGGCTGGCCCATCATTGTGGTTGGCCGAAGCATCTATCATTGAAAATGAAGCCTTTGAATCCATACCAAATGAAAGTCAAAAGGTCGAGATGGTAGTTGACGTGGTCTTGCCATCAGAGTGCTCATCCTCAAATGATACCGTCACTGAAGAGAAAGAGAATGACACCGTTCAAATTATTTTCGTCAACACAGACTCCGATGAACTTGGGGGAAATCCTCCCATTCCTTTATCACAAGAAGGAAGTTCATCAGAGTCATATCCGGCCGTCTATTCAGTCCCACCACCAAGCAACCTAGTTGTTTCCTTTGACTGGAATCTACTAGGTAGACCCCGTTTACCAGCTAGTGTACCATTCAGAATCATTATACAAGCTTACAGAATGGTTATGGTTGGTACCATCATCGATGGAGGGGCTTCTCTGAGTATGATTTCCTCAACTTCTTGGAAAGCGCTTGGTTTGCCATCACTTTTGCCTGAAATGAGAAATCTGACAGGCTTCGACAAAGGAACCAGTCGACCTTTAGGGATCCTTCCAAATTTGCCCATTACTTTGAGAAGGAAAACTGTTCACATGAACGTTATGGTAGTTCAACGACCATTAGATTATAATATACTCCTTCGACGCGACTATATTTATTGCATGGGAGCCATCGTCTCCTCACTCTTTAGAGTAATGTGTTTTCCGCACGAAGGCACAATGGTCAAGCTCGTGGACCAAATGTCATTCCCCGGTTCACACATTGTAAATAGTCAAATTCCATCCCTAAATGGTCTTTTCATGCAAGGAATGTCTCATCGATCTCCAGTCCGTCCACATGATGAGGGCGAGTGATTTAGGAGGATGTGACTGAAACCCAGGGGGCATGCACCCTGGTCTGTTTCGGCAGAAAAACCTTGGGTATAGAGTAGATTTCTGCGAGGGATATATGACTAGTTTGAAAAACCCGTCCTTATAGGAAAATGGGATCAGGCTCGAATAAGATAACTTCATTAAAGTTATGTGAGTGGAGTATCTCTACGCCACTCCCCTTTGTCTATTTCGGTAGACATCGCCAAGGGAGTTTTCTGTCTGCTGCATGGATGAAACTTTCATGGTAACCTGGGAATTTTTCCCTATACCTGGGGGCATGCAAACCTTTCCGCATGCAAGCGAAGAGCGACTATTTATTTTTTAAATTTATAGGACCTCTAACCCTTTAAACCTGTAAGTCTAGTCGTTTCCTAGCTTGCATAAAGAAAGGATCCATGGCAAAGCTTGAGAGATGTAAGCCACTTCAAAATAGCATCTTGAATGAGACATTCTTATCATCTGACTGGCGAGCAATGTTACTGCAGGGTTCAAGCTCGTTAAAAAATAAACTCTCCACGAGTATTTTTAGCGCATAGTTCAAGCTCGTTAAAAGATAAACATAAGTCATGAGAAAATATTTCCCCCAGCATTTAAGCTCATTAAAAACTGAACCAGTAAATAACCATTGTGAATGCCTTATCGCCAGCTTTTGAGCCTTGGTTGCGTTCTCGCCATCACCTCCACTCTGGCTTTAGCTGATCATTCACCCCCATATGATTGTTTACCTCTTTTAGGAACATCTGCGAAGAGTTATTCTATTAGCCATCCTTGTGACATTGTCGTGATTGGAAAATTCCAAACCTTACCTGGAATCAGCTACTACTCGAAACCATCACTCGTTCCTCGAAAACGAGTCTTCTTTAATCTCTTTTCACCTGACTCCTAAAATATGAAAAGATTGCCGAGCGATTGGCCTCTTCGGCTCATTAAAGTCATTAGAAGTGCTATACCTCCTCTATATTTTAATCCTTTTGGACCTGAGGGATTATTACACAAAAAGATCGAGCGCTTGTCTTGTTCGGCTCGTTAAAACTATTGAAAATTCATCCCTTTTGTATTATTTTACGTTTTTTCGGACTTAAGGGATTATATGATGAAAAAGAATCATTGGAGTCTCCTTTCCATTTCTTTAAGACTCTCTAAAATTGAAAGGGACCGAGTTATCTTTGTCGTTAAACTCGTTAAAACCTAATAGCGACAAACTCATCCAAATGGACGAGAACAAGTTTCATTGTCGCTAGGCTCACTAAAATATAGCGACAAGTTTGCCCAAAGGGAGGATTATAGAACCAGCATATGTTATCCTCCTCAAGCTTGAAAAAAATAAAGAGGTACTGGTCAGCAATGACTGGGGGAAATTGGGAAGAAAACTTGAAGAAACTTTATTGGTAGCAAGTCGCTCTTGAACATGACACTTTCCTTCCGCATCCATGCCGGGTTGGGTTTTTCCGTTCATTGGTCATCACCATTGGTCCATCACACCATCCATATTTGGGATTAATGCTACCAATACATCATTAGTGTCACCGATATGTTCAAGATAAGTCATTCATACAATTCACCTGTGTCTCACCCACTACAATACATTCATGCTCCATTCCTTCATGACCGCCACCCTGAAGCCTGTATCGTCAGATTGTTTTCACCTCCAAAATCATTTGCTTCGTTCCATGTCGTTGATGTGGGATTCATTAAGGCCCTCCTGTAACAGGTCACTTCTTGTCGACATCAGCTCATTATCCAAGAAGTTGATTTAGGAACAACCCTTTCAGTACTTTGAAGCTTGCATGCCTCAATGGAAAGTTTCTCACTTTCGACAATAGTTTTACATCAATGGCCTTCGACCGAGAGATTTTACGTGGTGTTCAATGTCAAGTCCTTTTTCACACCACGTGAATTGTACTGTAGTACCTTGAGGGTCATTTTCATTATTGTTGATTCCTCTCACACCTGTTAACAGCTTACATCATTGGTTGGTAATCAGGCGATGTCTTTCCATGTTCGACTCCAGAACATTTTTCACATGGATCGACTTGTACTCCGAGTGAAG
>APFE031422943.1:11452-23459 GCA_000404065.3 Pinus taeda
GGAAGGGGAAGGAAGAGACATGAGGTGAGACGAAGTGGGAGAGGGGGGAGGGAGAGAGAGAGAGAGTGAGGGAGGCAGAGAGGGAGGGGCAAGGAAGTTACATGACGTGAGAGGAAGGGGGAGAGGGAGGGAAGGAGTGGGAGAGGGTGTGGGGAGGAAGATATAGGAGGTGATAGGAAGGGGGAGAGAGGGAGGAACGAGAGAGAGAGAGAGA
The DNA here is from genome assembly GCA_000404065.3 of Pinus taeda. NCBI lineage: Eukaryota > Viridiplantae > Streptophyta > Pinopsida > Pinales > Pinaceae > Pinus > Pinus taeda. The sequence continues at coordinate 11,667 of APFE031422943.1, forward strand.
GGGCGCGGGAGGTAGGCGCAGAGCCGAGAGGAGTGAGGGAGAGGCTTGGAGAGAGAGAGAGAGAGAGAGAGACGGGAAGCATAGAAGGAGAGATAGAGGACAAGAGAGAGATGGAGAGAGAGGAGTGGAGAGGGAGAGAGAGAGGGAGGGAAAGAGTGAGAGAGGGGGGACGAGGGAGAGAGGGGGAGGGACAGAGAGTGAGGGGGAGGGTGAGAGGTAGAGAGAGAGGGTGGGGAAGGGAGTTAGGGAGAGAGGGGGGATAGTTACAGAGAGAGGGCGAGAGAGTGTGCAGGGGGGAGGGGGTCATGAGGAGTGAGGAAGAGGTGGGGGGAGAGAAGGGGAGGTGGAGTGGGAGTGGGGGAGTGAGGGATAGGAGGGGAGACTGAGAGGGAGAGAGAGGGAAGGGTATAGAGGGAGAGAGATGGGGGGAGAGAGGGGAGAGGAGAGAGATATATGGGGGGAGAGTGAGAGAAGGGGGTGAGAGAGAGGGAGGGTGTGGGGAGAGAGAGAGAGAGCAGGAAGAGAGCAGAGAGGAGGAGAGAAGCAGGGGGGAGAGTGCAATAGAGAGAGAAGGGAGGTGGGGAAAGAGAGAAGGGGGGAGGGGAGGGGGGGCAGACGAGGGAGAGAGGGAGGGGGACACAGGGAGAGAAGGAGAATGGGGGGACTGAGGGAGAAGAGGGTGAAGGGGGGGAATGAGTGGGAGAGGGAGTGAGGGGGAGGCAGAGTGGCAAGTTCGGAGTGGGAGATGAAAGGCATTGAGAAGAAAAGAGAGGTAGGGAGGGAGAACAGAGAGGAAATGCCAAGGAAGGGGGAATAGCAGGGTGAAGAGGTTGGGAAGAGAGAGAAGAAGAGAGAGAGGGGGAAGGGGAAGAGAGAGAGAGTGTGGGGAGGGAGTGAGAGAAGGGGGTGAGAGAGGAGAGAGGGAGGAGTGGGGGAGCGAGGAGAGGGAGGAGTGGGGGTGCGAGAGACAGAGGGTGGGGGAAAGTGAGAGAGGTGAGGGAAGGAGGGAGGGAGAGTGGAGGAGGGGAGGGGAGAGAGGGGGGCTGAGTGGTCTTGGCAAGAAGGAGAAGGGCTGGGGAGAAGGGGGAGGAAAAGGGGAGGGTAGGGGAGAGGGGGGGTAGGTGGAGAGGGGGGAGGAAAGGGGAGGGTAGGGGAGAGGAGGGGTAGGGGGAGAGAAGGAGAAAGAGTCATAAAGAACAAAGTGGGGAAAGGATGGAGAGAGATAGGGAAGCGAGGGAGAGAGGGAGAGAAATAGAGAGAGAGGGTGAGAGATAAATATGGGGAGGGGGAAGAGGGAGGAAGAGAGGGAGAGACAAAGGGTGGGAGGGGAAGAGCTAGAATTGGTGAGGTGGGAGTAGAGAGCAAGAGAGTGCGAGGTGGGGGCAGGAGTTTGGTGTGAGGTAGAGGTGGTGAAGAAGAGTGTAACTATTTTTGGTATTTGTCAATGTAATTTAAATCTTTCCATTTGTCAAGAAAAATAATAATTATTTTTATAAATAATATGAATGAGTTTCTTTCTCCTTCAATAGTGCTAGAAATTAAAAGAGTCAAAATCATATTGAAGAGCTCTACTTGAGCATCTATGTAATTAAAATGGGTCAACCAAGAGTCTAGCAACCCTCAAGGACAAGCATCATCATTCAAAGAAGAAGTCTGCAAGCAAAGCAATGAAAAGAACTACATGTCGGTTTGCATAATAAAAATTATTAAATTATTAAAAGATGGCATGTCAGTTCACTTGGATAAGTTAGCTCAAATGGAGTCATAACTGCTATATATGCCTAACCAATGTATCCGCAAAAACATAGGACAAATCTCAGATACCTCTGAAGTTTTCAGAGGTATTCAAGACTTCGGATGGCATAGTAAGGCAAAAGATTCTCGGATAGCTAAGTGAAGGCAGTATCTTGGACTTGTCTGAGATATCTCACAGGGTCTCAAAAATGATGATAGAGACTCCTCCTTGAGGGCACAATCTCAGTGAAGGAGCAGATCTCATCAAAGTAAACAACAATGGCATAAACCATCTCAGCATAAACATAATTTGAGGATACCTTGACTCATGGGTACAGTAATATGATCTCAATGAAGACACAGTCATACAACTATAATCTTAGTTAAGGGTGCAATCATGAGACAATTATGATCTCGGTGAAGTTAAGGACGAACATCAGTCATATATGTGGAAACCTCATTGAAGATTTCGATAAAAGAGCAATATTGAAGTATCTACGCTGATGATCTCAATAGTAACATAGGAAGAGGATTGGTGTGTTGGTCTTGCAGTGGCATAGAGGGTTAAGTATAATGGTGTTGGTGTTTGTCAATTAGAATCTCTATAAGAAGAATTATGTGCAAGAGGTTTTGGCCCTGCCAGAATGCCAACTTCTTGTGTTCTTGTCTCTTTGTTTTGGTTGAAGTTTGATGAAGTAAACACACACACTCATAATAAGAAGAAGATAAAGATAAGATAAATAGTAAAATAATTTCATAAATTGTTATCAATTATAGAAGAATCTATCTAATGCTAACTGCCCTAGATTCTTAGGAAAGGGCTACTTTATCATGACCATATTTTTTTATAAAACCATGTAACCAATGCACATCCATCATGTTGCATCCTTCATAGGCACAATTATAAGGGGTGAACCACATGGTGTGGTACTCGGCTGAGAAGCACCATGTTCCAACAGTTGTTGCAACTACTTCTTCACCTTGTTTGTCTCTATAAAATTCCACTTGTATGACCCAATGTTTGGCATTGGACAGTCTAAAAATAGTTGGATTTTGTGCTCCACTTTGTTGAATTTTCATGATTCCTATAATAGTAATGGCTTTCCAATGATTCAATAACTAAATCATCTTATATCACATTCATCATTAATAAATTATACATAGGAAATATCAACAATAAAACAATAATGAGGGTCGGATCATGAAGAGACAAACAAACAAAAGAGACACAAATTTTTACCTTGGGAAAACCCTAACTAGTGAAAAACTAGCCACCTTTTCTTAGAAAAATTGTTCAATTCAAAAAGAGATACTAATATGATCTTTCAAATCAAAATAAATTAGAAGTAACTAGTAATCAGACCCAGGTCAAACCCAGGTCATGAAGGAAAATCCTCTTACCACTGCTACTCCCTCTCTGACATGAGCCCTTTCACACCTGTTAGAGACAAGTCATATGGTAAACGGTTCTACTAGGAGATTTGATATCCATATAACCAAAAATATTGTGTCTGAGGTCTATACAAAACCTTATTTACTTTGAAAACATGAGATTCCTTCTCATGTACCTCAAATCCTTGACATAGCTCTATGTGCACTTCTTCTTCCTCAAATACTCCATTGAGGAAAGAGTTCTCCACATCCACTTGATGTAATTTTGAAAACATAATAGAAGCACGAAAAATAATAGTTGTAACATAAGTGTACCTGGAAACTGGAGTCTCCATGTAGTCCTCTCCCTCTTTCTTAGATAATCCTCTTGAATATTTTTTTGTACTTGTCTTTGCTTCCATGTTCCACATACTTCATCTTGAGATTCACTTGGAAGTCACCAATGACATGTCTTCGACAAAATTTCCTCCATCATAGAATTCTTTAAATTTGCTGGCCTACCTACTCCCTCTGATCTAAGAGCTATTCTGATCATTAGGTATGATTAGTACAATTTCTCTCTTGAACACAAACTATTGATCCTGGAAGAACCCTCTTATCATATATTTTTCCTCATTCTTCCAGTGCTTCCATTTGTTGCTAGAGCCTTGTCAACCTTCATGATATACCTTTGATCCTCAGTAGGAGGCCATGGAAGAAAAACTATAACCCAACAAAAGAAACAAAGGTAAGAGGCTAAATAATTGTAAAACAATAATAATCAAGGAATAGATATACAAAGTAGTTACCTTGTCAAAGAATTGTCAACTCACTCTTGATATTTTCCTCCTTGTAGGAATCATTGAAATCCATCTGCGAACTCATCATCCTCATAATGGACATGTTTCTTTTCTTCCCTTCCTTGCATGAGCTAGGGTTTTTTAATCCTAGGCTTCAAGCCTGTTGATGGAAAAAGATGACTGAAATCAACAATGGGGAGATCACCGATTCATGGTCCCAACAAAGCCCTTATCCTTTTGAAATGGTGATTATGACTGGTTCAGATGGGTCAAATTACTCTCTCTCTCCCAGTTGACTTTTGGTGTTTCTAATAATTTATCAACAATAAAAGTCAATCAAACTTACCCTCTTGTAGCATTCTTGCAATGAAGTAGTTCTTAAGATGACATAAGGGCTCAACTAATCCACCAATGTAGTTTCTCCTACGTAAGGAAACTTCTAAAAGATGAGAGCTAAATCTAAATGTAATTCTAAATGAAAATACAATATAATCTATTATGAAAGCATTCAAAAGGATAGATTAAATCTAACTCAATTAAATAAAGGATTAGTCCTCCTCTCAATCTAGAGAAACAATATTGAATTTTCAACCAACTGGAATTTAGAATAAAAATCAAGATAATAAGCCAAGGAAATAGCTCCAGTACTTGCTACGAATTTGAAAAAATATATACATTCAACTATCGATAAGTAGTTATCTTGCTGCACATACCTTTAACTTCAAATAAAATGAATTCAAAATAAGTGGTATAATTGCATTAAAGAAATAGTTATCATAATACAATCATGATTAAACCAAAGATAAGCTTATCATCAATCTACTAAATAGTTATCAATGATAACATGCATATCTATTCAAATTCATTGCCTATCTTTAATATGAATAAGAGGCATCATTAAAATATATGTTTTCAATGTTTAGATAAGCGTACAATTAACTAAAATTTGTAATAGCATAAAACCCAATAATCAAATAGTTATGTCGATCAATGAGTCAATCAAAATTAAATTGAAATGAAGACCTTCAATCAACCTTTAATTTTGAAATTAGTGCATAAAGTTTGTAGTCGTGATCATGGCTTTTGATTACATGATTTCTAAAAGAATTCCACGACATAATGAAATTTTGGAGCTGGAATACACCTCTTGAGATCTAGTCCAAATATATCCAATTTTATACAAAATTCAATCCTCTACAATAGCACAAAAAACTCTCTTTTTGCGAAGAATTGGAAACCTTTTCTCCTTGTCCCAATTGTTATTTATAATTACAAAAAGAAATGCCCGAAAAGGATATTTGTTGAAAGAATGATTGAGATTTTTTATTTTAGTTGGAAAGAATCCTTTTCTCTTCTTTGCTAGTGCAACCCATTTGCTCCAAGATTTCTTTGCGACATTGTTTCCACCAATATTTACAAAGAACCAATAAAAAAAAATCAAAACTAATTAAAATGGAGAAAAACTAATATTTCAAAAATTGTGAAAAACAAACTAACTGGTCCAAATTTAATTTAATAATTTAACAAAACCAAATCTATGTTTTCCCTTGCTTGGTTTTGAAGAGAAGATTCGAAAAATGGATCTTCTAAAATGAATTTGCAACAACAAGCCACTTTGGACTAACAAAAATTCTCCAAAACGAACTCATAAATTGATTTTTGGTTGCAAATTCATAGTTGTAGATTATGTTATTTTTTGGAGCGGTTAATGACCAAATTTGGTCATACGACCAGATATCCTTCTCGATGATATAATATTTCCAACAAACCCTCACGTGCTCATTTTCATTCCGTAAAATTCAAGATATCAACCTCCAAAATCTAGATTCCAAAATTAGTGAAGTGTTGGAAAATACATAGTCATAAGATGTTTTTTATTAATGTTATGTTTAAAAATATGTAAAAAAATAACAAATACAATAAAAAAATATAAAAATTCAAAAGAGCGAGAGTTTAAGGTTTTTATGGTTTCAAAGTAAAAGTAAATGAGGGGATGCATGTAGGGATGGAATTTGATGGGCATTTTGCCCGTCATAAGGCTTTTTGCACGTATTTGATGGCTGGAATTTGTCATTCCCCGTTTTGAGTGACATGCCTGGAAGAGTTAAAGACGGATTTTTGACGTTTGGAACTTTTTCCAAAACGTTTTTACGCACCAAACGTTCTTACGCGGCAAGTTTTTTCATATAACAGGGTATTTTTTGGGCAAGTTTTTTTAATTGAAAATATGCTAAATTCTAATCAGCGTTGGTATAGTTAAAACTTACGCCCCTTTATTTTTCATACAGTAGGGTATTTTTTGGGCAAGTTTTTTTAATTGAAAATATGCTAAATTCTAAATTCTAAAGCCGACATGAATTATGTGTGGCATGTATGATATACGTGGGCTTTACATGTAATAAAGGGAGGTCAGACATGAATAAGCAACCCCCTTAACATGAGGAAGGAAACGTATATATATGAGTGAAGGAAGAGCTCATTTCACTCATCGACTTTCTCTTGAAGAGCTCTTCGCATAAGAGACAAGGGAAGTGCGAAGGACGAGGGGGATATGCGCAATCCTCATGCGCATAAAGACTAAGGGACTTCGCATATTTCAGATTGGTTTATGTGGAGTATTGGCTCGGTTAAGGAAGGTTTATACACGGGTATGCAGGATTGTACGAGCGAGTGGAGGCCGCTCTTGGAAAGGTGCAGATCGGTGTATGTTTAAAGGCCATTATTGGCAAAGGTGCAGATCGGTGTATGTTTAAGAGCCGTTCTTGGCAAGGTGCAGATCGGTGTATGTTTAAAGGTCGTTCTTGGAAAGGAGCAGATCGGTGTATGTTTAAAGGTCGCTCTTGGATGCCTTCAGACTTACCTTGCACCGTTCAGACTTACCTTGCACGCCCAGTTCAAGATTGACTCCAAGGAAACTGCCAGGAAACTGCAAATTTGCGCTTCAGGTTAGTGATTGATTTTTTTTCTTCAAACACCGTGGGTCTGATTGCTGATACCTTTTAATTTTTGATTTAATAAGTAATTTAATTTTTTATTTCACAAGAGATTAGATTTGTATGTGTAACTGCTCACAGCGCTTTAAAACAATGGTTTATCATTATGCAGAATATGGTTTCTTGGCCTAGAAATTGACATTCCACTGAAAGTTTCTTTTGGTTTTCAAAAAGCTTTTGGGTTTTTAAACTTATTTTACAGCGAATCAATCTGTTAAAACTTCAACCGATAGTGATAAAAACAAAAATTATTTTTTGTTTTTAAAAAGATTCTTGGTTTTTAAACTTATTTACAATGATAAATCTGTTAAAATTTTAACTGATGGTGAAAAAAAAAAAATTAATTTTAATGACTAGATTTAAAATTCCTAAGTTTTAACTTATAACCTTTTAGGGAGAACACTAGATTTAAAATAACTAACCAAAATAGTACTCTATTTTGACTGTTAAAAACAATGCCTTCTCAGGCACAGTGGGATAACCGACACACTTGGCGATACTAAAAGCGAACATAAATCAAAACTTTACCATAATTAGAGTTCGTTTGAAATCGAAGCCTAAATTAGCGAACATAAATCGAAGCTTTAGAGTTCAGGCATTTTTTTGTGGTAGGATTTTAAGTTTCTAAGAGTTCTGTAATTTTTTTAAATTATTAATTTATTGTTATTGTTTTGCATGTAGGTACATTATTTAAATAGAAATGCCTCCAAAAAGAAAGGGTCAATCAACTATTAACAATTTTTATGGATATTCTAAGACATCAAAGACTTCTAATGTTAAAGATATTCCATCTATACCCGATTTGAATGATGATGCTAATGAAGATGTCAACGAAGAGTTTGTTGTTGATCATGAAAATCATGGCCATGAAAAGGAAGGACAAGATGGTGGATCTAGTAGTTCGAGGAGGAAGGCTTTCTCAAAACGTGAATTTCGAGAAGAGTGGACGATCAAACATCCTTGGGTTTATAGTATCAACGTTGAATATGGAAAGATTCATATGAAGTGCAAAATTTGTGAGAAATACAAAGCTCAAGGTCCATGGGGTATTGGAGATGGATGTAATACCATTCAATATGATGCTATAACAACTCATGCAAAATCTATTATTCATCAAACATCAACTCAGAAAAATTTGTATGAAACTGAAAGGTTGGCAAAGCCCATTACAGAACACATAGTGACAATAAATGAGGCTAATCAGGAAAGGGTCATAACCACTATGAAGTTAGCATATTTTATTGCGCAAAAGGATATTTCAATTACTACTTATGAAGATCTTTGTCATCTTCAAATGCATCTTCAAACACCTAATATGCCTTCTCGAGTGGAGTATTCTTCTTACATAAATATAAAAGCAACTACTGAATTTATTCACTCTATATCAGATTACCTTGAAGAGGTTCAAACTAGAAAAATGTTAGAAAGCCCATTTTTCTCTATAATGTTAGATGAAAGTACAGACAATGGTTTGGAACAACACCTTGTTGTGTATTCTACATATCTAGACTTGAAAGGATTGGGCCCTCCAGTGTCACAATTTATGAAAATTATTATTGTTCCTGATGGAAAAGGAAAGACTATATATGATACCATCATTGATTTAAGGGAAACAAGGCAGTTGAAAAATGAGAAACTAATAGCAGTTTCAACTGATGGTGCTTCATCTATGGTTGGATGTGAAAATGGATTTGTCACATTGCTAAAGAATGATTTACCAAATATTATTGGTACTCATTGCATTGCACATCGTGAAGCACTTGCAGCATCAGATGCTTCAAAAAAGATACCAGAGTTTTTGTTTGTTGAGAAAATAGCAAACAAGGTATACTCATGGGTTGGAAATTCAGCCAAGAGAAATAATGAACTCATTTCTTTATTGGAGATAATGGAAATATAATCCTTGCAGGTTCTTCAAATCCATGGGATTCGATGGCTCTCTAGGGGTCAAGTGGTTGAAAGACTAGTTAGATTAATGCCTGCTATTTTGAGTTTGTGGAAGAGAGAAAGAAAGAATTCATGGTATGATAAGGCAAGAATTTTTTAGTTCAATTTTGTTTGAATATGCTTGCTGATGTTTTGAATGAGCTGAATAATCTAAACAAAAAATTTCAAGAAGATAATGTGGATGTCACATCGCTTGTTATAGCTATTGACCATACATTAAATTCTCTTAAAAGATATTTCTGCAAATCAGATTCTTTTGCTGAAGGTGCTGTACATCTTACTAAATTTTTAAAAGACTCTAAAGATGGGTTCCTTGAAAATGTTGACAAAGAGGGAAATACCCATAGACATGATTTGTTGTATATTCCAATCCATGATGAACAATTGCCACAACCAATGGAAACTTGCATTGATGGCTGCCTTCAGAGTTGCATACAACTTACAAGAAATTATGTCCAAGCATTGATTGAGAGTTTCAATTCAAGATTTCCAGATCTTCATCTTTTTAATGCAGCAAGGTTGTTTAGTCCTTGTCATTATCCATCAGATCTTTATGTCAGAGAAAATAATGCAAAGCATTGGCTTGAAATAATTTTTTCACATTTGCAGCATAAAACATGTAATGAAGGTGAAAATGTACCAACATTTGATGTTACAACGTGTGGAAGAGAACTATACCAATTTATTGATTTGGTTTATTTGAATGGAGAAAGATTCCCAATGAAAGATGCATGGAAAGTGTTTTCCCAAACAAAAGATTGGCACTCTAGGTATCCAAATATGCTAAAATTATGGCAAGCAATGCTTGTCATACCAGCGAGCACCGTCACATGTGAACGAGGGTTCTCTAAGCAAAATATGATCAAAGATATAAGGAGAACAAGACTATCAATTAACACACTTGATGCATTGATGCGTATATCATTAATAGGTCCTAACACTGGTGAGCTCCAGTATTGTAGCAATAATTCTACAACTCCTGAGGCTTCCTGTCTCTCATTTTATCAACCCGGTTGTTCGTACAAACTTGGAAGCGACGGTGCTATATGCACAAGTACTAGATCTTGTCGCAGCTGTCACTTAGTCAGCTGGCACAAGTCTGTTAGGGCTCAAGCCAACTTCTATAGGCTCACAGAAGAAGCTTTATCGATGATGGACAAAAGCTAGCTCAAAGGAGACTAAGCTAATTGACAAAAATGAACTAAAAGTAATTCAACGCATGTAACCCTAGGAAACCCTAATTTGACTAGTCTAATCTCTATAATGCAATGAGGATGAGTAATACTTCTACCAATGCTGCTACTACATCTAACAGGTGGAAATGCATGAATCTAACTACTGACATTATCAAGGACATGTTTTTATACTTTTTCATTAAGTAGGTGGAGTGATTGTGTTTTGTTTACTTATTAGGGTTTGATTGTGCAGATTGGATAGAGAAGGAAGGAAAGCGTGGGACAGGTTGGGGAGGCTAAGTGAGGTCCCTATGGACCCTTGGCTTCCATCCACAGAGGCGTCCCACGTGCAGAAGCTCAGCAACCACGTGGAAGACCTCCTACAGGATGTCTGCAGGGGATTCTACAGGAAACTCAGGATTTTCTACAGGATGTCTCTGAATTTCTACAGGATGTCTCTGAATTGCTACAGGATGGTCCACCGTGGAGGACTGAGGTGAGGAAAAGGTGATGGACGGGTAGGAAGGGACGTGAGAGGTAAGGATCAGGCTGGTGATGGCTCAGGAATGGAAGGATGAGATGGAAAACAGGTGGAGGGAGCGTATTGAAGTGATGGACGTGAAAGGTCAAGGAATGAGGCTAAGTGAGGATTAGGAGATGTTTAGGAACGGGAAGAACGCGGTGTAAGGCAAAGAAACGTGGTTGCATGCAAGGTCAAAACAGAAAAGATGGCAATGAACGAGATGGAGAAGAGTGTAAATGAAACAAATGACCGAAACTGTTGATCAAACCGAGAAAGCATCAACCTACACTAAGTATACTGTGATTTTATTGAACAGTGATCCAAAACGCAAGGAGAAATACGTATGGGACTGTGATGAAGAGATGTGTGGCTCGTATAAATGACAAGGAAGCATCTAAATCCAAATCATAACTGTATCAACCAACTCATGCATGTTTTTGGTGGTCTGCTATGGACTACACCCCAACCTTCAAACGAGATGGCAGTGAGCCTTAAAAAACGATTTTAATGGAGCTCCAATGGATGTCATGTATCATGTGCTACGCTAAACAAGTGAAAGTAACTGTACCATAAACAAAATCTATCTAACTCATAAGAAAATCAAATTACAAGACTGCCATTCAAATTGCATGTGCAAATGAAACTCAAAGTGCTGGAAAAAGAAATAGAACAATACTACAACAGAGGGAATCTATGGCTCTCAGGTTGGGCCCTAACCTGAGAGCTATAGTCTCCTAATAAAACTCAGGAATCGATCACAAACTGTCCTCTTTATTCGTAATCCAATGTTATGCCAAACTGGCTTACAGCAAAAAAGAAAACAAAACTTGGACTGATTCCAAAATGATATGATAACCCAAAAGATTCAACAACTTATCTAAGGCTACGGCCTCCATATTTATACAAAAAAGATGATGATCCGCCAAGTAGCCTTGATTCTAGGAGCTTGGCTGTCCACTGAAGTTTAACTGCGGATTTGTGAGGCAGTCAACAGTTGATGACTGCTGTTCCTGTAGGACAGCTGGCTACTTCTGAGGCTCGGAGGGGAGATTGATTGGAGCTCGGAGTTCTCAGTGGGAATCACGAGGAATGTCCCAATACTGTGGACATCCTTCCACAAAATCGGCAGTGCCACCTTATGTCTCCTTACTCCTTTTACGTTGTCTTTTGTTCCCCTTTTTCCATGCAAAAACCTGGAATCACAATGCATTAGTCACGTGGATAAAGTGTCTAACCTTCCTCCTACAAAC
>APFE031422945.1:0-11255 GCA_000404065.3 Pinus taeda
ACAATGCCAAAATTATAGTGATCTGGGGAGGCTTCTCTCCAAGCTTTTTGAGCATAGGAATAAAATCTTAAATCAAAATAAATAATTTGTCTTTAGGTCCAATAGATCATTATTTGGTCTCAGCGGACGTTAAGCATCATCATCATCATCATCATCATCATCATAAACTAAATTCAAACGGATTATTGAGTGGTTTGGTCGATTTCCGGGATTTCAGATGGGCCACTTTCTTGGCGTACAATTTCTTTGCTGCTATTTTGTTCTCAGTGTATATTATAGGTTTTCCATCCAAAATACACATCCTTAATCTATATGCTCCTTATGTTGGTAGATAGGATTTTTGGGACAAATTGGAATCACGTAACTTGCTAAAAATAGACTCATTGATTGTGGTTGGTGATTTCAATGCCAATATCGAGGCAAGAATGTTGGGGACACGGTGTACGGGGGATCCACTCCCAAACCATTTATCCCTACTATTCACGACAAATCATTTGCAGGATATCCACCCTCTCACTCTTACCCTGACTTGGTACAATGGTAGATCGGGTGAGGACCACATCGACAAGAGATTGGACCGTTTTATTGTCTATGGAAACCTCATTGGACAATTCGATGTTATGTGCTTGAGGGTTATTAAGGCTCACATATTTGATCACATGCTCATTGTATTACAATGGAAATTGGATGCGTTGGGCCTAGGTATTCCATTCAAATTTAATCATACATGGTTGGAGGACGAGAGCTTTTTCACACTCGTCACTGATTTTCAGAAGTCACATCATCGAGTGATGGACATAGCCCTCAGTCTAAATCTCACCTCTCTACTACATGAATTGAAGCATCGGGTTCGAATATGGGAAGGAATGAAGAAGAAAGCTCTCATACAAGAGCTACAGTCGATTACAAGAGATATAGAAGGTCTGATGGAAATAATGGAATGTGATTCACCTCCATTAGATTCCTAGCAAAAACTAAAAGCACTAGAACATCAAAAAAGGTAGATCTTACATCATATTTAGGAAACCACTTGACGACTTAAGAGTCGAGCCATTTGGTTAAAGGAGGGTGATCAAAATACCAAACATTTTCACCATATTGAAAATCAACAGAAGAATGGAAATACAATATGGAGGATCCGTAGCCAAGATGGAGAAATGGTGCACATGACAGTGGATATTCAAGGGGAGGTTGTCACGCATTTCAAGATAATTTTCTAGAGGCGACCTAATGTAAACATTGAGGACCAAGTTTAGGGTATATTGAAATATCCTAAAATGGTCAATGAGAACTTAAATAATCTGGTATACAGACCGGTCAATACTAAGGAGATCCACCATACCTTGAAAATATTTGCTAAGGATAAAAGTCTAGGCCCGGACAGCTTGACTGTGGAATTCTTCCTATACTTCTTTGCTTTGATTGCAAAGGATCTCCTAGATATGGTGGAAAATACTAGAAAACTAGGTCGCATATATGGTTCCCTAAACTTGACATTCATTGCACTGGTTCTGAAGACATCAGAGACACAGTCCTTCTTGGACTACCGGTCCATATCCCTTTGCAATATTATGTATAAAATTATCTCAAAGATTATTGTGGAGCGCATAAAAGGCACCCTCTCGGTACATATCAACCGAGAGCTATCAGGTTTCTATATAACAGGTAGATATATGATGTGGTCGTCATTGCATAAAAGACTATACACTCAATACATTCCAGGAATTTAAAAGCTATGGTGATGAATATTGATCTTTGTAAGGCTTATAATTGCTTGGATTGGGAATTCTTGAGATTTGTATTACTGAAGATTGGACTCAAATCCTATCATTGAATGGATTATGGCATGTGTATCCGAAGCATACTTTTCTATTCTGATTAATGGGTACCCATCAAATTTTTTTGGTGGTGGGTGGGGATTTTGCCAAGGATGCTCTCTAAAACCACTTTTATTCATAATGGTAATGGTCTGTTTAAGCAACAAGATTAGAGCAGCTATTGTAGGAGGTCTATTTAAGGGAATCCATATATGCTCAGGTATATCGGTTTCTCACAATCTATTTATAGATGATATATTGGTATTTGGTGTGTTTTCCAGGGTCTTATGGAGAAATTTCCACAACATATTGGCTTGATTCAGGTCCTCTACAACATTGATATCAAATGACTGTAAGTCATATATCCTATACTCTGCAACGGATATGAGGGATATCACCAACATTTCCAACATTTTCAAATACAATTGTAAACCATTGTTGGAGGGACACACATATCTGTGATGTAATTTAAAGCCAAAAAATTACAACAATGAAGATTGGTACTGGATTCTAGATAAATTGAAAAAGAGGGTAAATTCCTGGACTCACAGATGGTTGTCACTTGGGGGAAGATTCATTCTTGTACAAGAAGTAATTCTACAAATGGGAATGTATAGGGCATACCTATTCAGTCTTCATGCAACCATCATCCATAAAATAAAATCTATTTTGGTGCACTTCATCTGAGTGGGTTGAAATACTAAAGGAAAATATCACCTTACAAAATTGGATAATCTAACAGTTCCGAAGGAAGTGGGTGGATGGGGAATTTTGGATACTAAGTTATTTGGATGGGCAGTCCTCTTGAAGTCTTTTTGGTGAGGTCGACACATGGAAGGTCTGTGACGGGACTTAATATTTACAAAATATTTGAATAGGAGGGACCTTGTGGCATGGAGTAGGACAAGCACACTTGGGAAGGTAACTGGATTATATATTTGGAGGAGTTTTTAAAAGGTGAATGGAATTTTACTTCAGATATTTTGTTGGAAATTCGTTAGTGACTCACAGATCATTATTGGTATAGATTTGATTAAGGATGTCGTTGGCACACAAAAGTTATCGGAACGTCTCCTGCATAGTCTGCATGCACATGACATATTTTATGTAAATCATATTATCGCTAGATGGAATGATAACACACCTATGTGGAGATGGGATGAGGATTTTGGCATACCTGCCAATCTGATTTTGGAATGGGAAACATTCATTTTCACACTCAAGAAAGTGTGACTATGCAACAGGGGGGGAGGATCACATTGCTTGGGCGGGTGCACTTAACTCAAAAGGAGTTGTGGTTGTGGATATATATAAACACCTTATCAGCCCTTCCTGAGGACTATAGCCAAACTGGTACCATAAGGTATGGAAACTTCATATTCCTCACAAAATCACTCTATTTAATTGGTTGTTATGGCAGAATAAAAACCTCAATGGGATAATCTATGCAAGAAGGGTATCCAGTTATTTCCCAAGATGAACTACACATTCGCAGTCTCAAGCCTCAAGATTCACCCTTGAATGCTGGGACTGCATAATGCACAATTCCCTTAGCCAATCTCCCTCACTTGATCATGAAAATTGTGCAATCATTCTCATCTGTCTATGTGTTTGCTACATAATCTAGCTTTGAAAGTTGATTTGCAAAAGCTAATGTTTTCTTGCCACGAGTGCCTTTTCCCTATAGCGGGTACAACAATTGTTTAGCACTTCTCTTCACCAACCAATGTTACCAAGGCAACCAAGAGAGCTGCTTCAAAAGATACCAAAAAAATTAATACTAGGGAAGCAGTTGAAGGCATGCCAGTTCTCTTACCAATGTATTTCGACACTCAACACTTTGTGGAAAAGGAATCAAATCTTACATAGCAAAAAGTGAATGAATCTTTTTCGGCAAAGCGTGTCAAAGCATATCTAGAGGACTAACAGGTATATGCCAGTGTTCAATAGTTAGGATTACACAGGGTTGCATGCAGATATCCAACCTTCCCATGTGCAAATGTCATCAACTGGATTGTTTCACATATTGATGTGAAAATTATGACTTTGTACAGTGCCAATAAAAACAAGCTTGCTACTTTTCTAGTAGAAGATTACCATCTTATGTACCATTTTCCCAAGCTAGAAGCACTCATGGATTCATACTTCTATGCCACCAACAACTATTTGAGCACGAAAGACATTGTTAAAGGATGGGTGAAAGAGCCACCAAATTTACAACAGAGGGAAATGCGGAGGAGATTGGAGGAAGAAAAGCAGGAGCAAGAACAAGAAGAGAAGCATAAGAAGGAAGAAGAAGAGAGGCAAGGTGTAAAACAGTGTAGAAGAAAGATGAAGAGAGAAAAAAATTGACCACCAACAGAGGAGGAGAGCATATATATACAAGACAAGGAGCTTGCTCAAAAGATTGAAGAATTAATTGAGATTGTAGACATGGAGCCAGAGCCAAATAATCAGAATGTCGACCTAATTCCGATTACACAACAAGTCACCATTAAGTCTCCACCATCTTTAGCAGCAGATTTAGTTGCAAGCAAGGAAGAGGAAGTTGTTCCTCTTGATGATGATCCGGTTATGGACACGTACAATCTTTCATACGATGAAATTCAGAGAGAGACTACACAATCGCGTAAGAAGCACTTTTTGGATGACCTCACAATGCCTACATTCATTAGAGAAAGGGTGATAGTGGTAGACACATACAATATTTAATACGATAAACTTCAGAGGAACATTGTACAAGCATGTAAGAAGCACTTTCTGGATGACCTCGCACCGCCTGCGTTCATTAGAGAAAGGGTTATTTTCTTTGTATGCCCTTTTTAATCGCTTGTTTGTCTTCGATACATAAAAGGCTTTTTCTCCATTTTCGTGCAGTGATTTAAAAAAAAATTACATCATCAAATTATGTCTTCAAATATTTGTCAAATTTGAATCTTGTTGATCATGTTACATAAATCCAACCAAATTTTTTTTATCATTAATAAGTCAGTTTAATATTATTTAACTACCCCAATTATTTTTCTTTAATGTGAATTGCAAGAGGATAACATAAAAGAGAGTTGATGTTTGACCCCTCCAGTGGGTCACCAGTCGGAGGCCAAGTTTTGGAGAAAGACACGAAATGTGTGAGGTGAGAGTCCCTGACACCTGACTTAGAGTGGGACTGTGAGGGTGTTGATTTCAAAACGACCACAAGCAACTTATCTGAAAGTTTATTAACCTAGTCGTAACAACCATAAATAATAAAACTTTTTAAATATCATCTACTATTTTTCCTACTACTTAAACATAAATGGATTAGCTTTATCTTCCACCCATTAGGTTAAAAAAAATAAAAAATCATCAGATTATGATGAAAAGTGTGATGTGTAGGGCTTACAAATGCTCAAGATTTTGATGCAACCTAATTATTAAAATGATCAAATTCAATCGAAAATGAAATCATTAAATATAAATTAAATTCAACAACTAATTGTTAATTTAATGACTGTAAATATGCATTTTGTTTTGGTTAGATTGAAAGTGACATATGCTAACTACCTTTTATATGGTGGATAATTTTAATATAGTTAATTAAATGTTGAATTGGTATATCAAAGTCTTTTTGTTTTGAATTATTTTCTCAATACTGAATTAATTACTAAAACAAGTCACTAAAGTAGAAGATCGATATCCAAACCCACATCTACAGTAGGTTATATCTGCTTAGAAATATGTATCAATTTTTAAGTTGATGATCAATAACTTATTTTCGATACTTTATTTGTAACTAGTAACACAAAATTC
Organism: Pinus taeda; assembly: GCA_000404065.3. Classification (NCBI taxonomy): domain Eukaryota; kingdom Viridiplantae; phylum Streptophyta; class Pinopsida; order Pinales; family Pinaceae; genus Pinus; species Pinus taeda. The sequence continues at coordinate 5,607 of APFE031422945.1, forward strand.
AATACACAACTCTCAATGAATAATTCTCATGGTTTGCATTAAGATCGGGTTTCAATGTAGCATAATCAGACATAGCATTCATATTTCATTAACACAACATATAATAAAAAATCATACCATTCCAATGCATAACATACAACAAATCTAGCTCTATGTAATCAGCCTTCAAAAAACTATGCTCCAAACATACAAAAAATGTAGCAAACACACCAACCATATGCAGCATATTCCATTACATGGTCTCCAATGTACAACATATATCATTACAGGGTCTTCAATGCACAACATTCACCATGAAATGCACCAAACATAGGAGTTACCAATGCACAACCTTGCACAAAACGCATTAGGTCATGACCATAATCAACTGAGAGGAGTAATACAATGACCAGGACATTATTTCCTTCAATGGTTCAATATGATCGATGCAGAGGGACACAAGGAAGAGGAATAGAGAATATGGCAGAGAACACAATATATTTTTAATGGGAGGAGTTACATAACATAAAGGAATAAACAAAAGTTGTGTTCTACCCCAATCCCAAGAGCCTCACATTGAAGTGGATGTCAGTTGTATAAAAATTATCAATAAGAGAGAGTTAACATTAGGATTTTTGAAGAATAAGGAACTGAAGTTATTTTTCTATGTACTATGATTTAATCCAATTCGTTCAATAGAAAGTATGCAATAGTATTCATCAAAATATAAACACCGTCAAATTTTCATATGAGTTTTCACTAGTAACTATATACTAATTCTTCATTCTTCTGTGGTAACTACATTATCTTTTCTCACTATTGGGCTTGCTCTGCTTGACCACATTGGGTTTACGAATCAAGAGAGAAAATGTATATTCTTATATTTTAGTTCAAAGAAAACCTGGAGTTCTCAGGTATTTGGTCAAAGAAATCATGCAACAAGGAAGGTAGGTTTAAGGTCTGGATTCTTCCCACAATATGGATAAATAATTTCGATCACTACCACTCCCAAGGACCATAACCCGACACTCCAAAAGACACAACTCCTTTCAATAAATAAGGGGAAAAAATACAAGTCTATACAAAAGTGCATAATAGTTTGTTCAGTGTTGGTGCCTTGGTATACAATATTTATAGATTGATGAGAGATCGAATGGTGATATGAGGGCCTTAGCAAGAGCTGGATCTCTTTTAAAACACTATATTTGTTTTTATTTGGTACGTTACCTGAAATCATTAGGATCACCGTATGTGTTGGGTCTAGTTTTTGCACGCAAGTTTGACATTATATATATGTGTGTGTGTGTGTGTGTGTGTGTGTGTGTATTCTACCTCCATCAAATCTCTGCGAGGGTTTCCATTCTTCCCACCATCAAATTTTTGCACGATATGTTTCGATTATAATCCATTTATGATTCCCATTAGAGTAATTTGAGAGTTGGGGTAATCTACCTTCACACGATGTCAAAGATCCCAGGCCCGATCTCCGACTAAGGGTTAGTCTAAATATACAAATTACCTCTCATTGACTAGTCTACATAGGTCGGGAGTCAAGCTTGTATCCTCTGGACAAAGATTATGTTGGTTTTCTTGACTATCGACTACCAATGGGACCCACCGCATGAGGTCGAGTTCATGACCTGTTCCCTCCTAATGATTATATTTGTACCAATTTCTCTGAAAACCTGATTATGATCATTGTGACTAGTGAGAGCTCAACTTTCGAATGAACAAATCGATATTAATTTTATAAAATTAATTTTCAGAAATTTAGAATAATATTATGCTATAATTGTTGTATCTCTACACACTAAACTAGCACAATTAGCGCATCCTTGGCTAAACTTGAACAATGTAATGAGATTTATAAAAAAATTGGAAACTGTTACAGAAAGCCCAACTATTATTATAGCCAAAATATGTCATGTCTTGAGTTACAGTCATGATAATGAATTTAGATCCCTTCAATCCAAGATCCACTCACTGATCTTTATCCATACATTTAAACAAATTGTATATATGTAGTCTGGGCTGTGAAATCCTATGGAATGTGTTTCAGTCCATAAATTTTGTAGTGAAATAAGACAAACTACAAGCTTCAACTCAAAAATAATATAAAAGGCAATTAAAGAACCATTAGAATAATCTAGACAATGTAATTTAGAATAATGTTTTTAAAAATTAAATAGCTTTTATTATTTGTTGTCCCTACACTCTAATTAATTAATTGTTGTACTATAGTGAAATGTTTATTTGTGAACATGATAGGCAAATGTACGTGATCCCATTGTGTCGCACATGTAGGGTGATGTCCATGCTCGAAACCCGTAGTTGAGGATACAACGGCGGGCTGATGTCTTTTCATCAAAACTATAATGCTAACTATATAAATAAAAAAAAAAAAATCATCAGTACACACAAAATAAAATAATAGAGCTCAATTGATCATATATATCACTAGGCAAGTAGTGACGTAAGAAAACAATTCACAACTTTAAATATTATCTTTGTAAATATATGTTTCGCTAACTTCGTTAGCAATATAAAAAAAATAAGAAAGTGCTCCCTTAAATTTAACATAATAACTTTATTTTTACCCATTGAATTTACTTTCATTGAAAGTTTTGTTTCCATATTATTAATGTCTATTTATATAATGAAATGGTTATAAGTAGAAAATGCATTATTTAAAAACTATATATATCTCTGAAGGCTACGAGTTGACATTGGGTAATGTGTAAAAAGAGGCCTATAACCCAAGATCCAACGGAAATAAAATATTAGTTTACTTTTACCTTGAGGTTTTTTAATTTTAGTTTTATTAATTATATATAGATATTCTAACATTAAATTTAATTGAATACTCATACAATTTATAAAGTTATATAGTGTATTATAATATAGTTAACTTTTACCTGAGGTTTTTTAATTTTTAGTTTATTAATTATATATAGATATTCCTAACATAAATTAATGATAGCTTCATACAATTTTTTAAAGGTTATAAAGTGTCTTTTTTTCTATTTTGAAACACAGCTTCTAATATTTTAATTTTATTATTAATAATTATTGAGTAGATGATATCTATTTAGTTTTTCTGACCCCAAGAGCTTTCGAGAATTGACCCTATGACCTCCCAATTAGCGAGGCACTGACTTGACCGGTTGAGCTAACTCTTGGGGCTTTTAAATGTTTTTTTTTTTTGGCTGTGGTTCACGGACACCCTGGTCAACGGGTGGTGCTACATCCACGAGAAAATATGGCCGGTTGAGCTAACTCTTGGGGCTTTTAAATGTTTTTTTTTTTTTTTTTGGCTGTGGTTCACGGACACCCTGGTCAACAGGTGGTGCTACATCCACGAGAAAATATGGGCTGATCGACCCCGAAGGCAATCTAGCCCTGAGGCCCACTAGCAAGGCCTAACCCCAAGGGCTTTGGGGGGAATGGACCCTGTGACCTCTCGATGGCGAGGCATTAATTTTGACCAACTGAGCTAACCTTGGGGCTATAATATCTATTTAGTTGTGACATAATATTCTAGAATATTCTTAGTTATATTTATAGATTAAATATTGAGATTTATCTCTAAAGTAGTTTTGTTCTTTCTTCACTTTTAATTAAATTGAAAGTTGAAAAAATGTGTTATGAGCATGTGTCATATAAACTATGGCACATAGTATTTTGATGCAAACCTCTTATTTGAGTGTAAAATTTGAGGAAAAGTTTGCACCCTGAGAGATTTAATCTCTCTAGGAACTCAATACATCTAGAGTTAAGATGGATCTAGGATGGTTTGAAACATATAAGCTCACTAGTTCTAAGAGTTTACTATCACGGTTTAATATCATACAAAACAACATGTAAAAACATAATCTTTGAAGGCAATATAACAAAGTGAGAAAGATTATTTTTCCCAATATTTAATTTTGCTCTAGATAAAATCTTTTCACATAAGCTAAGAGCACCTTTGAATAGGCTACGTTAGAGAAGAATACCACATGCAAAACCATGGGTTGTGAAAACTTGGAGCCCGGAAACCTCTATCCATAAATTTACTATTTTATCTCAATTTTATTTTAATTATTAATTTATTTTATGTAATTTAGTATTTCAAGAATAATACCATGAGCTATGAAATTTATTATTATATTTCAATTTGTTTTAACTATTAATTTATTTTTTATAACTTTTTTTTTATGTAATTTCGTCCAAATAACTTATGAGCCTTCATTAAAAAATATTCACACATTTAACATCTAACACTTAATATAGACATCTAATCCACACATCTCCCTCTCATGGACATTATTAATAATATTAAAATAATTTAAAAGAAAATTATAATTTGGTTAATTTTTAAAATTTTAAATTTTTTTGACAATGTGAGCTCATGGGGTACAATTTGTGATGTGTATGGGTGTCTAAGCTATTTTTCATATTTTTGAGTATTCAAGGAGGTATTTCCATTCAATTTTCATAAATTCTATTGGTAGGAGACTAAGTTTCAATGGTTTATTACCATGGAAACATGCCAAGTTATTGCTACGAAATTATGAGAAAAATCTGATGAATTTTAAATGTTTGCAAAAAAATTAATGATACTTTAATTTACAACTAAAAAACCTTAAAGCCTCAAATCCAATTCATATTGTAATCCAAGCCATGTAAATGATATAAATTCGTTTATTGTAAATATTGAAAGATGATCAGGAATGTAACACAATATTTACCAATAATGTACATTTAAGTGTCAAATTATTATTTCTTATGATATAGTGGTAGAATTGAATATATAGATATAGATATTAATTATTAATTAGTAAAACTTAAAAATTTATGTCAAATTTTCAAATATAATTATGTATAGATGATAACACAATTACTTTAATATGGTAAAATTTTTTTAAAAATTCATAACAAAAAAATAAATAATAAAATCTATTAAAAATTCAAAAAAAAAAAACTTTTAGTTGTTAATTAATGGGTAGACTTGAATGCATATTTTCACTCACACACCCCAGGGTCGCATCACATCGGGGTCAGAGGATTGCTCCTTGGAATCAGAAGTTTTTTGGGGCGGAAATGGCAATTCCTCCACTTCGTTAGACTACTTCGAAAAAAGTAATTCTCTCTTCTTTTTCATAGACGGCTGCTAATCCGTTCTCCGTGACTCTTTGTAACATTATTTTGATATCAATTTATTGGAAAGGCAGATGACAAAAACACAAATTCACACACAAATCGCATGAGCTACAACTCTTCTATTGATCACACAAAACTTGATTACTTACAATGAACTCAGTGAAGGGTATTTAAACATTTTCGACTAACTACACACTAAAATTTGTCTATCACTTAACTGGACTTGACTCACGCTAGACACTCAACACTCAGTTACCTTACTCTCTAATTTTAACCAACTCCTCATGCAGGAGTAATTACAATTTCTAACATTTTTTCTTAATCACCACCATTACAAGATACAAGATAGAGTGTCAGATGCATGAGAGGTGGGAAGGTTGCATCTCAACCAATGTTTTACAAACCGGCCGGGTCAGAACCAACCCGGCCGAGTCGTTCCGGGTCGAAGGCTTGGGCATTGAAACAGTCAGCTAACCGGTTCGGTCGGCCGAGTCAGCAATGACCCGGCCGAGTCACTCAATGACTCGG
>APFE031422968.1:0-12298 GCA_000404065.3 Pinus taeda
TATTTCTCATACTCGCAGAACCACTCTCTATGGGGAGTGAAGTGAAAGGATGCACCTGAGTCAATCAACCATGCCTCATGATCTACATGTGTACTTGAAGAAGCCAAGTATACATCTCCAACTTCATCTGAGGTGGTTTTCGCCTCTGCAGAAGGAGCATCATCAGATCCCTTTCCTTTATCAAGAGCTTTATATTTACACTCCCTTCTGAAATTCCCTTCCTTTCCGCATTTCCAGCACACCACCTTTGTAGGTTTTCCTGGAGATTTAGATCTCCCTCTAGATTTAGATCTCCCACTCGATGACTTATTTTTGTTTATGTTCTGGTACCATCCTCGTACAGACAAGGCATCACCATTCTAGTTGTCCATATTTTTCCGTCTCATCTCCTCCATCAGCAAGGTTGAGACTATTTCATCAAACTACAAAGCAGTTGCATTGCGACCTATTGCAATAACCAGACTATCCCACGAATCTGGTAGAGAACACAACAGACTGATGCACTTATCTTCTTCTAAAATTTTAATATCAACAGATGATAACTGACTTACCACAGTATTAAACGTATTCAGATGCTCTGTCACCGAGTCTCCATCTTTCATCCTCAGGTTATACAGCTTTTTCCACAGGAATAGTTTATTCACCAGAGACTTAGATTGGTACAAAGTCCCTAACTTGTCCCACAGAGCCTTCGCCGTAGATTCCCCTGATACATTCAGCAATACTGAATCTGAGACACACAATCGTATTGTGCTCTTTGCCTTCCGATCCAACTTCTTCCATTCTTCATCGGTCACTCCTGTTGGTTTAGTACCCAGATCTACTGCGATCCGCTAATATTTATCCACCAACAGATCCTCCATCTTGAGTTTCCAGAACTCAAAACTCCGACCATTGAACTTCTCAATCTCTATCTTTCCATTGCTCGCCATCTTCTTTCACCACCAGAATCAATCTCGCAGATCTTCCACTGAATAGGGTCTACCACAGGCCCGAGTGAAACCCCTCAGCAACAATGGCGTCCCCTAGAAGCCAAAATAGCTCTGATACCAAATGTAGTTTTTTAACCCTGTACAGAAATTACCTGCATACGAATTCTAAATCACAGGAAAAAATAAAAATGCGAGAGCATAACACATAAAACACATATACACAGAGATTTCCCACAGGATCCCAAAACCAGGACTACCAGCTTGATTTTTCATTATGTTCCTTTCAATGTTACAATACATATTTATACATGTTGAAGCATCCAATACCATGGACCAAAAACCATCGCGTCCAAAACCATGGACTGAAAACCATCGTGTCCAAAAAACATGTGTGAAAATCATGCACAAAACCATAGGTGGGTCCGCCCAACCTAACATAGGGTCCAAAACCAAAGTTTTCTGGGGCGCTGCCCCGGACCCCATAAAGTGGGGTTACTGGTACCCCTCAAACCCCCGGTTAACTATGTGGAAAGAATATAACACAACCCAACAAGTTCATCATTGGGTCATGAACTTAACTCAATTGTAGATTTCGAGAATATTTTGGATTTGATGAATAGAATAAAATATGATGAACTTAACTCAATTTAAAATTTTGGGAGTATTATAGTATCTAATGGAAAAGAGAAAATTCAATTGTTAAAGTTCACTCATATCCATCATATTTTGGAATATTCTAAGAATATGCAATCAAGATAAGGGTCGAGGAATGTAAGTGGAACAACATACAATCTCATACCTCTTACTCAACATTATAATTATTGTTATGTGTTATGTAATGTGGTCATATAAGGGCAATGGGATATTGTTGTTGAAATCCCATCCTTTGTAGAATATTCCATTATTATGCCTACATTTTATGGAAGTAAGAAAATGACACGAGGGCTTCATTGGTGGAGAAAAACCATAGTACATGCATTCATTTTGGGGGATATATATTGAGGGAAAATTTACATAATATATTGAGCATATAATAAGGGGTAAAGGGTTTTTATACTGGAAGGTATAAAAAAAGGAGGGCTATAAAAAATGTTAATGAAAAAATGGATGCGTACAATATATAGTGAAATTAGGGATTTTTTAAATTGGGAATGTATTGGGTTTGTATTGGTAGGGGGTTAAATAATGTGATATTTAGAGGTATTTTCCAATATGTAGTCAAATCAGGGGTATTGTTTTGTATGCCACGAATGCACATGATATGTAAGAGGTTCATTAAGTGAATCGCACATGAAAAATGATTGACTCATTTTCCAGTGATTATTATTTTCCTACTCTCAAGTAGGTTACCTCACAATGTAACGTGTCTTTATCTTATCTAGCCTTGTCTAAGAAATACCAAATTATTCCCATCCAATGGATAACATGGAATGATGATGAGTAGATTTACCATTGAATACCAATTTATTCCTATCAATCAAATAATATGGAAAGGAAACTAGCCAATCATAAGCTCAAGAAATGGTGTTTATTACTTAACCTTTGAGGGTATGGCTACATAGAATGTTGGAATAATATGATGGAAGTGAACAAATAATATGGATAAGATTGTTGGCCATCCTTATCTAGATTGTTGGTTCCTAGAATATCCCCAGATATGATGGATACGATTAATGTCAAAGCAATTGACTTTGCTCATGTACGTTATATTCCATAATAGTATTGGAATCTATAATTGAGTTAAATTAAAAATCTTCCTTCATCCATATCTCGATTGCATATTCCTAAAATATTCTAGAGGTTGATGGATATGGGCAAGGCCAAACAACTTCCTTTTCTCATGTCCGTTAAATTCCAGAATATTCTCAAAATCAAAAATCGATTTAAGTTCATCATTGAGTGATGAACTTAACTTGATTATATATTTTGAGAACATTATAGAATATTTTGAATAGAAGGAAAGGTGATTAACTTAAATTGATTGAAAATTTTGACAATATTCTGGAATCTGACAAGTAAGAGAAAAGTCAATTATTTGACCTCACTCTTATCCATTATATTTTGGAATTTTCTAGGAATATGAAATTGAGATAAGGATGGAGGAAGAGAAGTGGAAAAACATATAGTCTCATACCTCCTACTTGACGAGCATGTTCACACTCAATCTTATAATTATTGTTATTTAAGGCATGACACAATCATATAAGGAAAATAAAAGATTGCTACTTAAAGCCTATTATGTCATCATTTTATATCTTCGATAGTAAATAATAAAACCACTCAATCACCTTAGGATTCACTCATTTACTTTCCATATTATCTATTGGATGGTAATAAAATGGTATTCAATGGGAAAACCAACTCATTATCATTCCATGTTATCCATTGGATGGGAATAATATGGTATTTAATTGACAAGGCCAAAGAAAGTAAACATGATTTGCATTATGAGGTGACTTACTTGACAATGGGAAATAAAAAGCATATGTAGTGAGCCAATTATTTTTTCACTTCCATCTTATCCATTGGATGAGAATAATATCATATTTAATGGACATGATGGAAAGGCATTGTGTGAATGAATGAATGATTATCTCATTTCCTAGTGGTTGTTGTTTTCCTATTTTAATGATGCAACTTATCTTTAATTTCATTGGCCAACTCATTAACCCTCCAAATACCAATACGACTACTACAAGTGAGGTAGATGGCTATATTCCTCCTAGATAAAGATGTCAAGCAACAAATAGATAAAAAAGTCAAGCAACAAAATGAAACATGAGGATGATCTACGATTAGGTACAAGTAATTTTAGTTTAGGTTTGAATAAAATATATTATATAAGAATCCATACAATGGTTATAATGATTCAAATTATTACATATATTTGTCACTCTATATCTATTGGGTATATATACATAATACTACGTAGTGAATGTAAAAACCCTAGTAAAAAATACATGTAATAATTTTAATAAAGGAAAAATAATACCAAAGGTCATGAGACACATATTCCAAGTTGAATGTTGGGCAAGAACATCCTAGTGTGGGTGTTGTTTTGGTTTTATTATGGATAAGGAAATTGGAAAAGGCATTGGAAAAGACTTTGGAAAGGCATGAGGCCTTAATTAATATTTTATTTATGGAAATAATGGAAATTAGGAGAAAAGGAAGGTGAAAGGTCACAAGTTTCATGTGATGAGGAAAATGAAGGAAAATAATGGAAAACTGAAGAAAATAGAGGCCTCATTAACAAAATGGTTTTTGAGGATCAATTGCTACCCTTTCCTCAGTTTAGTTTTGGAGCTCTCTCTCTCTCTACTCTCTCTCTCTCACACTCTTAGACACTTAGAGAATTCTTTGAGCACTCTAGCATTCAATCAAGGAAAGTGAAGGAAGGACAAAGGAAAAGGGAAGCTTAAAAGATCAAGAAAGGAATAACATGATCAAGCAATTAGAATGGGATTAATTTCATGTATCGATTTGCATGTGTGGTTTCCTTGCTAGATGTGGCATGCATGGTACATGAATGTGTGTTTTTGGTTCTATGGCTATCATTGGCATGGATTTTTCCAATTTTGATAGTGTTATTCAACCTTGTCTCTCCATTTCTAGATAGCCATGGTGTGGTGGTTTTTCTTGAATTTTTTTGAGATGGATTGTTAGACAGATTTGAAGTTGTGTGGGGCACTCTTAGGATTATTCATAAGACCTAGGAATCTTGGGATGGGATACACGGTAAAGCCTGGATGTGAACACCTCGGTTGATCCTAAGAATCCCTTGACTGGTGAATGGTGGGATACACGGTAAAGATTAGTGGTGAATACCCTTGAGTGGCCCTAGGAAGCCCTTAACTATTAATGGTGGGATGCATGGTAACTGGTACGCCAATGAATCCCTTGACCGATAATAGCGAGATACATGGTAAAGCCGAGATGTTGAGACGGATAAATTCCTCATGTTTTAGGTGGAGAGATTCAAAAGCATCCATGCTTGTTTAGAGCATACTTATTTGGTGTAGATTGTGGTAAAGCCTGGTTCTAATGATGAGAATTGAGGTGATTTGGCCTTGGGAATCTCTAGTTGGTTTTGTTGTGAGTCCCACATTCATGCTTGGAATATGGCATGGGGGTGATTTGGATGAAATAAAGATTTGGTTTAGCCCAATCTATAGTCAGTTGGTTCATGTAAGTCCCATACCTAGTTGGATTATGCATTCATTAATAAGAGCTCCTTGTCCTTAGTATTTCATGTGTAAATTTACAAGTTCGTATGTGATTCTTATGGCTATTATATCCTTGTCATTTCGGTTGGTTATATGATAGTTATGAGTATGGTTAATGACAAACTTGATGTATGGATCTCATCATGTTTTGATTAGAAAATGAATGTAAAATGATAATGTGGCATAATAGTTGATAATGAAACTATTTTGATAAGGAATTGGTGCTTCTTTATGAATCTCAAATAAGTATGAGACCCTTATGCTTATATCTGTTGTTATGACCTGTATATTACATATTTGTGACATGTTTGACAAAATGTTTGTCCTGGTTAATAGGGGTTAGATAAATTAATTGTACCATTGATTGCATTAGTAGCCTCATTCCATTGTTATTTATAATTTATAAAGGTTTCATGAAGTTTCGGGTAGTGACCTAAGACGTAGCCCTAAAAAAGTGGCACAAAGTTTGGGGTCACTAGCTCAGAACTGGCTGAAAAAGTCCACAATTGTTGGCATGCCTTGCTATGGGAGTGAATGGAAGGCCTCATTCAAATGCATGGCTTGTCATCAAAGTGATTGAGGGTCTATATAAGTAAAATGTCAAGTTTTCTTAGGTGTTGGTCACCTAGAAGAGTTGGTTGGCTCATAAAGGTTTTGTAGCATGCGTGGAAGGTCAAAATGGTCTGTTTTGTCAATTCCAATTGCTTAACTATATATGTGGAGTTTAACCACATCATAATAACCTCTTGTCACATGTTTACCCTAGCAGACCAATTGACTTAGTTAAATGTCGGAGGAGGGTGTTACAAAGTGGTATCAGAGCATGGTTCACCCCTTGGACTGGATGGGCGGTGTGTGTTGGACATGAATACATATTGGTTGCATATGTGTTCTTCATTTTTTTGTTATATGTGATTGTTATGTATGCATGGTGTTTGTCATGGTTTCATTTGTGTCAACATGTGAAAGTTGATGGTGCTATTGTTCATGCATATATGTTGTTATGCATGCATTGACATGGTTATGGTTGTCATGCATGAGGTCATGGTACATGATTGGTATAGTCATGCATGGTAACTAGATGATGATTGAGATTATGTTTATATAATGTTATGATTATGATTATACATGTATTGCACTAATTTGGTTGATCTTGCAGATATGATATCCTCCCATGAACTAAACTGAGGTATGTTGATTATGTTATGTTTTGGTTTAAGCTAAAAGGGTATACTTGCAGGAATAATATCAAATATGACAGGAAATATGGTAGACTATAGTTAGAAATACTCTCCCTATGTATTAGATGGGTAGAGTGGTGTTGGGAAATCCTTTGAATTAGCAGACATGTTGAGAAGTTTGAAGGTAGAAATAAGAGGTTACAAGGAAAACATTGACAAAATCATGTAGGAACAAGAGAAAACAGAAGAAGTTAATGTAGTAATTCTTTAGATTTTGTCATAACTGAAAAGACAGGGACTGCTTAGGATCAACAATGGGCAGGAGGAAAAAATTAATGGGGAATATGGCAGTAGGTCTCTTGGTGGGAATAGGTTGCATAGTGATGACACGATTTGAGATGGTAGTCTCTTGGATACTTCGGATAAAAGAGGTGATGTATACAGGTTCTATTCTAGTTATGGTTATGACACGCACTATTATCATCATCATTATCATCCTTATAGTACGAGTGATAGGGGATATTTTCCAGATGAGTTTAGGAAAGCTAAGCCACCTGCCTTTGATGGATATTTTAAGAAGCCGAAGGCTGCATAAACATAGTTGTTTGGGATGAAGAAATTATTTGATTTTCTTGAATACAATGTGTATATGAATGCCATAATAGCTATCTTTAGCCTCAAAGGGAAAGCATACATTTGGTAGGAAGATGTGAAGCGAGTTAGAGAAATTAGGACAGAAGAGTTGAGTTGGCATGAATCCAAGAGACTCTTCAGGAAGAAATACCTGTCAGAGAGGTACTACAACAACAAATCCAAGGCATTTTATGAGCTAAAGATGGGATTGATGATGAATGAGGAGTATACGACTAATTTTCTAGAGTTATTGAGGTATGTACCATATCTTAAATATGAGAAAGTAAAAGTTCAAATATTTGTCATTGGATTTCCATTAACATTTAGAGATTATATTAAGTATGATGAGCCTTGATCGCTTGAGGAAGTTATTGGGAAATTTAAGAATTTTTATGAGCAGTCAAAGTGTAAGACAAAATCACAGTAGGGATGGAAAGGGAAAGAAAAATCTGAAGGTAAATGGCAACTGAAAAGAACAAGGCCTAAAGATGCACGTGAGAAAGAAAATGTTTCACCTAATAAGAAGTTCAACATAGTTAGACAGGGACATGGGTCATAGCCTAGAGGGCAACAAAATAAAGGTGATTGTATGGGAGCATTGAAATGTTGGATATGTGGAGAGGATCATCTCAAGAGATATTGTCTACATTAACAAGGTGGTTGGCCTTAGGTCTATAGTGCATAGGAGGTGCAAACTGTTGGGAATGTTGGGCATAATATGTAGGAATTTACAGGGTAAGTTCCTCAGACAGAACACCAAAAGGACACCGCTCACAAACAGATCACAGATCAATACACCAATATTTTGACGTGGTTAAAACCCTCAGAGAGGGAAACAGTCCACGGACTGCGCCAACGTGGCTACTACAGGCAATTTATTAATAAAAGAATGAAAATTTACATAAGCTTCTCTCATGCACGGTTAACCTACAAATGACCCTCCATGCGCTTTAAATAGAATTCATGGACCAATCGGGTGTCAAGCCACGGATCAAGTGTCGGTAATACCGAGGAGAGAATGAACCGTCGGATCACTACATATCGTGACCGTCGGATTGTAAGTTACAAAATGTACAACGGTAAAGAAACACACTTTACCTAACTCTATACCTAACTCTATACTAGACCAAGTTGAACTTAACTATTTCCTATGTGTCGGAATATCCTAACATCCCCCCTTAAGAACAACTTGGGATAGGATTGAAGGATTTACAAATATGACACAATAGGAGAAGGAAGGAGGCACTAGAGCCTATCCCCCCTTAGTGACAACTTCCTGAACTCCAAGCATATATCGAAGTTTAGTGAACTTCGCCTCTGTGAGAGCCTTTGTGAAGATGTCTGCAACCTGATCATCTGTTGAACAATATTGCACTTCAAGAACATGGTCATGAATGAGTTTTATGATAAAGTGCATGTGTAGTTCAATGTGTTTGCTGCGCTGATGCTGGATTGGATCTTTGCATAGCTGAATGGCACTTTGATTATCACACTAAAGTGTGGTTGGATGCTGCTGCTCAAAACCAAATTCTGATAGGATCTGACGAAGCCAAAAGGCTTCCTTACTAGCTTCCAGGACACCACGATACTCTGCTTCTGTTGACGAAAGAGAAATGGCAGCCTGTTTCTTACAAGCCCATGTAATAGGCCCTGAACCAAGAGTGAAGACATAACCAGCAGTAGACTTCCGATCATCAGGGTCACCAGCCCAATCAGAATCAATGAAACCAACTAATAGAGGAGCTGCTTTGGCACTGTAATGAATCCCAAACTGTACTGTACCTCGAACATAACGAAGTATTCTTTTAGCTGCTTTCCAATGACTTTCACGGGGGTTTTGCATAAAACGAGCAACAAGGCCAACAACAAAGGAAAGGTCAGGACGAGTATGGGTTAAATACAAGAGTTTTCCTACAAGTTGACGGTATAAGGTAGCATCAACTTCAGGAGAAGTACAAGAGACTGAAAGTTTGACTCCAGACTGAAAGGGAGAAGGAGCTGGCTTACAATCTTCCATGTGAAAATGACGAAGAATATCACAAGCATACTTGGACTGGGAAAGGGAAATACCCTCCTTGGATTGCAAGACTTGAAGACCGAGAAAATAGTGTAAGTGTCCTAAGTCTGTCATTTCAAATTTCTTTTTAAGGCTGGACTTCACATGGTTTATAAGGTTGGGATCACTACCAGTAAGAATAAGATCATCAACATAAAGAACCAAGATGATAAGAGAGTTGCCCACTTTCTTGGTGTAGACAGTATTGTCAGAATAACACCTAGAAAAGCCAGATTCTAAAAGAAAGCTATCCATTTTGGCATACCAAGCCCGAGGAGCTTGCTTGAGACCATAAAGAGATTTCTTAAGTCGACATACAAGGCTGGAGTCTGTTTGGATGAAGCCAATGGGTTGTTCCATATAGATTTCTTCATGCAAGTCCCCATGCAAGAAGGCAGATTTAACATCCATCTGATGGACTTCCCATTTTAAAGAGGCAGCAAGGGAAAGAACAAGGCGGATAGAGTTCATTTTGGCAACAGGGGAGAAGGTTTCAGTGTAGTCAATGCCTTCAACCTGTGAAAAGCCCTTAGCAACAAGACGAGCTTTATGTTTATCAACTTTCCCATCTGGTCCATACTTGGTTCTGTAAACCCATTTACATCTAACAAGTTTGCGTCCCTTTGGTAGAGGAACAAGATCCCATGTATCATTTGCAAACAATGAATGATATTCTTCATTCATAGCTGCTTCCCAATGTGGATGGCCTGAAGCTTCTGCAAAAGTGTCAGGATCATGATTTACTGGAGCTTGAGCCAGTAAAGAAGAGGCTCTTTCAAACTGAGAACGTGTACGTCGCTGATCTGTAGGATCACCGGCAAAATCACCTGCTGCATCCCGAGTAGCACGGAACCATCTTGGAAGTTGAGGATCCTGAGAAGGTGGGGGAGGATTTTCATCCTCACTTTCATCATCTGAAGAAGAAATGTTTTCAAAAGTAGAAGAGATAGGAAGAGGTGGCACATCCGCCGGACTAGGCTCGCAGGCCGATTTATTTTCATCAAATTTTACATCTCTTTTAATGATAACATTTTTGGACTTCAATGGAATATGTCTATAACCTTTTACATCTTCAGAATATCCAACAAAAGTACATTTCTCACTCTTAGGTTCTAAAGCTTTATGCTTTTCATCTGGAATATGGGCCCATGCTTCACTTCCAAAAACACGAAAGTGACTTACATCTGGTTAATGGAACTCCAAGCTTCTTCTGGAGTGATATTCTTTAGAACCTTAGTAGGAGTGCGATTTATTATATAATTTGCACAATTAATTGCTTCGGCCCAAAAACTAAGACTGAGTCCTTTAGATTGCAGCATACAATTAGCCATTTCCTTTAAGGTGCGATTTTTCCTTTCAGCTACACCATTTTGTTGTGGAGTGTATGGAACAGTATGTTGCATTTGAATTCCATTTTCGGTGCAAAAGTTGATGAATGTGTTTTTAACATATTCTCCACCATTATCAGTTCTTAGCTTAAGAATTTGATGTCCAGATTGTTTTTCAACAAAGGCTTTGAAGGCCAAAAATGTGTTAAATACTTCGCTCTTGAGTTTTAAGAAGTATACCCAAGTGCGTCTGGAGAAATCATCAATGAAAGTTAAGAAATACTTGCAGCCAGAGAATGAAGCAACAGGAAGTGGACCACATAAATCACTGTGCACAAGCTGTAAAGGGGCTGAGGCGTGCCAAGAGGCACGTTTTTCAAAACTGTCCCGATGATGTTTTCCGAGTACACATCCGGAACAAACACCATCTCTGCAAGATACCATAGGAAGACCTGTCACCATATTTTCTTTACATAGATGCTGAAGGGAGCGATAGTTTAAGTGACCAAATCGCTCATGCCAAAGTTTGCTCACTTCATCATTATGAGCAACAAATACTGAGGGAAGATTTGATGACCCAAAGTTGTGAAACTTATACAACCTTGTGGAATCATCAGCAATACCAGTAGCTAGAATCTGTTTAGGATCTCTTAGATCCTTGATTACAACATCATGAGGTGAAAATTCAACAATTTTACCTTCACCTGAATGAGTTATCTGATATACAGATAGAAGGTTGCTGGATAAGGTTGGAACACATAATACATCATTAAACTGACCATTGTCTAGATGAACAGTTCCAGTCCCTACAACATTAAGAGATCTATCATCACCAACATATATATTTTTGGTGTTACAATCATGTAAAGAAGAAAACATGGCTTTGTTTTTGGCCATGTGATAAGAGGCTCCAGAATCAATGAGCCACTCATGAGAATGAGAAGAAGAAGATACATTTAATGGATAACCAGACTGAGATGATTGACAACGACATGCAGAAAGTGCCATTCCTGAAGATGAAGTTGAAGTTGAAGTAGAAGAATGCTCCACATGGATGTTATGTTTCTTCATTGCGGCTTCCAAGGCTTCCATCTTCTTAAAGCATTTAGATTCTAAGTGGCCATCTCGATTACAAAAGTTACAATGTCTATCAGTCTTCTTCCATTTGTTTTTATTGGTCTTATCATTTTGCTGAAATGATCTTTCATTTTGAGACTGAGTTTGCTTAGGAACCTTGTTTGGTTTAGGACCATTCTTTTTAGGATATGACTTCTTAGGATTCTTTAAATTTGGTTGCTGCTGGGCGGCTAACGCTTTCTTGGAAGAGTTTCCAAGATTAAGAAGACCAAGGTGTAAGAGTTTTTCTTGTTCTCTTATTAAAGAATCACAAAAAGAGTCAAAGGAAGGGGCCTTGTAGTCTTTTCCTTGACAAATGAAAGCTCTCTTGTTGGTGACGCGATTGCCGTTACACCAAAACCTGCAGGTGTTAGTAAACAGACACATTTCCAGTGTTAAGCACATATCACGAAACACATGGGGAGCATTGGATTATCCTTCTACACCGCCATTAACGGGGAACCCAACAATCTCCCCCCAACGCAAGCCAGGTGTGTTTCGAACTCGAGACCTTTGGCTCTGATACCATGTAGGAGTTTACAGGGTAAGTTCCTCAGACAGAACACCAAAAGGACATCGCTCACAAACAGATCACAGATCAATACACCAGTATTTTAACGTGGTTAAAACCCTCAGAGAGGGAAACAGTCCACGGCCTGCGCCAACGTGGCTACTACAGGCAATTTATTAATAAAAGAATGAAAATTTACATAAGCTTCTCTCATGCACGGTTAACCTACAAATGACCCTCCATGCGCTTTAAATAGAATTCATGGACCAATCGGGTGTCAAGCACGGATCAAGTGTCGGTAATACCGAGGAGAGA